>JAECUM010069557.1:0-11682 GCA_016617855.1 Megalonaias nervosa
AAGGTTTAATTTTGCTTTTACTTTTCATGTTCTATTATATTCATATTTGAAGCAAATATTCTCCAAAAATGTCTTTAATTTTTTTCGGTAAAGAAACAGCAAATAGTAACCATCAAATTGGACTCCAACGCAGTAACAAACAGCATACCTTTCATACGACTTAAATGTTTGTCTCTTTCTGTTTCTTCCTCACACATACTATCTCTATTTTTGTTTTCTCTCTCTCTCTCTCTCTCTCTCTCTCTCTCTCTCTCTCTCTCTCTCTCTCTCTCTCTCTCTCTCTGCACAATGCATTGCTTACTTCTGTATGCGCGAATTTTATGAAAGAAATGCGAAACATGGTTTCTTAACTAACAAACCTCGTATTCGTTTAGAATTATAACAATATATGAACCTGCAGATTTGGTTTTATGTTTGTTTTCTTTCCCCCGCCATCAGGATTATTAGCATGAGAACTGTCCCTCCACTTTTGCAAGCATAACATATACGAAAATTATTTTATACATATATAACATATTTACTGTTGTACCCTGGTGACCTTTGGATCAAATATTTACTTACTGATCCGTCTACACTTGAACATCCCACAAAAACAAAACAAAAATAAAACAAAACAATTGTCTATCACTGCCTGTACATGCTTGAACTAAAGAAGTTAGATCGCAAATGGAGATACACTACCACTACTGCTATAACATGACCATGTTAAAACTTTAAACTTTATTTAATTTAAGACGATTTATGTCTATGAGAAGTGTATGCAAAGCACATTCGACTGCTCACATGTTGGTGAAAATTGCATTTTGTATCTTATAGGAAACAGGAGTGCAGAGAGAATACCACTGACATTGGTTTGGCGACCACTTTGCCATCGTATATGCTAATACCGATGAAAGAACCAGGAACCACTGAGGTGCAAAGCCAACATGATCCCATGTTGATATTCATGTTACATTTATTTCAAAAGTAACTTGTTGTATGGCTCATAAAGCGTAAATCCCTAAATGGAACAGGATTTCCTTCTACCCTTTCGCAGATATTTATACTTTGCTATTTTATGCCATATTTGCTTTTCATTGTCTTGTTTTTGAGGATCTCTCTCTCTCTCAAGCACACACACACACACACACACACACACGCGCGCGCGCGCGCGCGCACACACACACGAACAAACAAAAAGAATCTGTTTAACACCTCCATCTGATCAAATAAAATAGAGTGATTGACTATTTAACATTCCATATGGCTGACAACAGAGGTAAATATCGATATAATTTCTGATATAACACACTGTTTAACCCAGAAATTTGCTCTGACAGGTCCAAATCGTATTTATATATACTACATTAGCAGGTGTATCAGTGATCTCTGAACTCATTTATTTCTTGCTTTTCACGTTTATTTTTTTAACTCTACGGGGGAAACATAAATAATATGAAAGATCATAAATTATCTTTTCAAATAAATAAAATGAAGCTCTTGACCTTAATAGCTAGCGTTTTAGTAATTGTATGTCTATTAGGCTATGCCGTATTATATGAAGTATCAACCACACACCAATCCATCTATACATCTGCCCACTGACGCACCTAAACATCAATTAGTCAATACAATATTTAATTACTTACCAAGGCCACCGCCATAACAAATTTCTTTCTGAAAACAAAATATCAGTAGAACAAAAGTAATGCTATAACATTCCTCCCGCTGAGCTCATTAGCTTTAGTAGATAATTTAAACACGCATACGTAAAACAGATATTTGAAGTCCAAGTAGGTCAAACAAAAAACAACGTGCGCAAGCGATTTGAAAAGAACGAATACATTAAATTGGAATTGAAAGAACTCAATGAACTGCTCTAGGTATATAATACATACCTTGGTATGTTTAAGTCAACGAAAGTATGAAAGACGTTGGCAGTAAAAGGTTTAAAAGGGCTAGACGAAAATAGCCTATATTTACCTCACACATCAACACCGTTCATGTGTATCAACGACCCAAATACCACTGAAGTGTTTTCAGAAGAATATTTCAGCTTTTTACATTTAATGCATTATCTTAACTTTCGAGGATTCTTGATAATTTGAAACAAAGGTGTTACGAAGAAAGAAAGACAATAAACAAAAGAACGATATGAACGGTATAAAACAGCTCTCTCGCATACATGTGGAGAACTATTGTGATTTCTGTAATGGATTTTCTAATTATAACTAAGCTCCTTCTAGAACAATGTACTTTTGACATTAGTCCGGCTTCTCTTTTTAAGTCTTAGTTTAAATCTCGTTTATTTTGGGAAGTAGTCATTCGTGTTTTAAGATGTTAGCAGAAACAATTATTTTATTTAGTGTCCAGTGATTCATTTGGGATAGCATTTGTTTCTTCAAATGATTTGATTCAGTGATTTTTCCCTGGAAATAAAAAGTGCTCTTCCAAAATAACATTTTTGAATACAGAGACTTGACATTATACCGAAATTTCAAATAAGGATATATTCTTGGATTGTATTAGTGTGATTAAACAAAAGACTGTTGGCACATCAGCATTGCACGGACCACCCCAGACACATCAACACCTTCAGCGCTGGATTTAATTATGATTTCCACTGACGTTTATTCAGAACTTAATTATTACGACTTTTGTCTGTAATTCTAGGATTATTAGGCTTATTGGTTAATTTACATACGTTATATATATATATATATATATATATATATATATATATATATATATATATATATATATATATATATATATATATATATATATATATATATATATATATATATATATATATATATATATATATATATATTTTTTTTAACGTACGTACAGTCAGTTGTAATGAGTGAGATGTAAGAAAAATTATTAGTAGGTTGCAGTAACACATATCAGTCTCTGATAAATTTTGTTCATAAACGCTTCTGTCTGCATCACTGTTTTGTTACTCCAAACACTCAATTATATGTCAATTAGTAGACAGGGCTATTTATACTCTGACAGTCTCTCAAAACTATCACGGGGATGTTACTAATAACTTTGTAACAACTTTCTTAAACGTTGTGCCTGTATAATGTCACCAGGTTATGTGTGTACATTGATTTGAGGAACAAAATATTTTCCAACTTTTTTCAACAGAAAGGAAATGGAAATAATATAATAAAGGTTAAATTAAAATTTACCCGTTTTAATTTATGTTTTGCCCGTCATTTGGAGGCCAGAATCAATTTTAGATCGAAACAATGAACATCATGTCAAGGTGAGCATTTGTTCAATTTAAATACAGTAAGTGTTTGGTGAAAGAGATGTATCAAAAAGTTACAGTCTTGTTGGGATAAAATTGTTTGTCTGACAAATGTTGTCTTTATCACTTAGGCTCGATTATGTAGATGCATATTTCGTTATGCCGAGAAAGGTGACTGATGGAAGGATGCATTTTACCATTGAATGAGAATTATTTCGTCCCACGATAAGACTCTACCTGAAAAGGGTTCGGAATTTATATGTGAGTGCAGTTAATATAGACCTGCTTGACTGTATTTAAACGGTCTCACCTGTTTCGCTTTTGTGCTTTGTATGTATTTTTGGATGAGTAAGCGAGCAACAAATTCTGTAACTAACATTGTAATGGTGTGCCCTTAAGCTCTATAAATACATGGATATTCAATTTCTCAGTCTATGATTAATGTAATCAATATGCTGTAGAGCGAGTACATATGGAAACTTTGTGAAACGTTGTCACTATACTTAGTTACTATCATTTTAGAAGACGTATACTGCGTCGGATAAGATTCGGGTTATAACTCAACAATGTTATATATTTGTTTCAGTACTTGACAGAACATACCAACGAGAATGTATAGTACCAGTCCATGATACATCATCTATACAAGGATATTCAAACAATGGTGAACATAGTAGGAATGTGCAGTTCAATTTCATAGTATATTAAATAGACATGTATGTAATTTATAATCATATTTTAAAGACTAATACTTACAAAGGCTTTATAAATCCCATAACAGTAACCCTCCCGAGTTATGTCGTGTGTTCTTTCTAATACCAACTTATCCAGGTAAACTTTCGTTGTTATAAACAATCAAACCAATGAGGGCAAGACAATTTGCAACATCCTGCAACATGTTATGTTATCAGAAGCCGAACATACCCACCAGACGTTTGTCAATACAATGAAACACGGACCATCACATAACTGTCGATGTACACAGTCATTAATGATGACCACGACATCTTCAACGCAGTTAGAACTAGTACTACCCCACTACTTCTACCGTTTTGTATATATGAAATATTATAGTATATACTTAAGCACCTGGATCTGTTTATCTCACTACATCAGACAAGTGATGAACTATGGTCTCTGCTTTCCATGGTTAGATTATGTACGATACAATTTGAATAACTAGGGTTCAGCAATACTTGGATAAAGTAGTAATTTTCATCTTTATGTTGACTATTGTTTGCTTTCAAAACAAAGTAGTATCTAGAGTAAATGGCAGATAAGCGTTTTCTTCCTGCGACTTTTAGGGTACGAGTCCGACGCTCTAACAACGTAATAACTGATACTCCCTTTGTTATTTAAAAGGAAACGTGTACAATAAAAATCATTTTCTGTAAAACTGCCCGGCTCTTCAATCATGAAAATGCACATACCCTCAGACTGTTTTAGTTATTCTGATAATTTCAGTTGAAGAATGTATTGATTTCTTTTATTGAAAATTTAGTTGACATTTTGTCTTTAGGTATTGTTTTCGTGTTCTAATTTATATATATATATATATATATATATATATATATATATATATATATATATATATATATATATATATATAGAGAGAGAGAGAGAGAGAGAGAGAGAGAGAGAGAGAGAGAGAGAGAGCTAGTTAACTGCCAATTGTTTCCCTGTTTATTGTAATTGACAGTCTTTAATGTATTACGCATGTAACTAATTATATTGTTGCTGATGTTTTATACCTGTTTACTTTTCAATTTTAAAATTACTGCTATCCTTTACGCTGTGATCCCCGCATTCCAGGAACGTGCTCTGGTAGAATTCGAAACTAAAGAAACATGAATAAGACCGACTCAACGTACAAACAAATATATATATTTTTTTGTCGCTGCAGCACAAATCATTACATCGTTCGTAAAATGACTGAAGTAAAACTCGCTCGCTGGACACAGAACCAGATGATCTGGTTAGAAGCCCAACTAACAGTAACTATACAGCATCAGTTTACCAGTAAAGCTCATAGCACAGGACACTGTATTACACATGCATGTTTCTGACTTGTCTAGTATTTGTTAACGATTTTACTTCTTTTCCAGTAACATTTATTGATTTTCGCGGCTCAATATCTCAGGCCATGTCCATTTTCGCTATTATCCCTCTAACAAATGTTCCCGTTTTGATGGTCTAGTGAATGTGTAAGTTTGTTTTTCACGTCTATTATTCTAGTATATTAATATAAGATATGAGAAACACAAATAAATTCTCCAAAAGTGACAGTAATTTTTTCGGCGAAGCAACAGTAGATTATAGCCATCAAATTGGCCTCCACCGAAGTAACAAACGGCATAACTTTGATCTAACTTAAAGATTTGTCTCTTTATATTTCTCTCTTGCACACCTTCTCTCTAGGCATGTGCATACGCTGCTTGCTTTCCGTCTGTATGCGTGAATGTCTTCAACGGAAGTACGAAATATGGTCTCTTTAGTAATAGACCTCGAATTTAATTAGACTTATAATAAGAAATTAAAGTACTGATCTATTTTGTTTGCCTGTTGTTTACCCCCACCATAATGTTTACTAGCATGATGCCAACCCCTCCACCTTACCCAGCAAAACGTATACGAAATTTATTTTATGCATATATTAGTCTAGTATGCTGGCACCGTTGGATACTTCCGCTTTCTGCTATAATTTCTCATCCTTGTACGCTTGGAGATAAAAATTATATATCAGCGCCTGTAGAGGAATGAACTCAAGAGGTACGGTCACCAACGTTGTTATATTGTTTATATGTTACATCTACAGTTACTACTATTATATTCCGACCGTGTTGAAACTTTAAACTTTATTTAATTTTACGACACTTTACGTTCAGTGTATACTTAGCACATTCGAAGGCTCACATGTTGGCAAACATTTACTTTTTTGTAAGGTGCAGGAAAGCGGAGAACACAGAGAACACCACTGGCATTGGATGGGAGAACACTTTGCAGTCGAGTATGCTGAGACCCTTGAAACAACCTGGGACCGCTAAGGTGTAACGCCAATATTTTACGACTGCCCTATCCATGATACTTTAATGTAAAACTTGGAATTGTATTGCTTCCTTACAATCCCCTGATAGATATACCTCGCAAATTTTTCTGCTTTATTTTCTTTTCTTGTTGGGTTTACGATCATCTCTATCTCTTTTTCTCAGACACAAACATACACATACAAACACACACACAATCTCTCACACATAATTACACAGTATTTGATCAACAACATCTTGTGATCAAGTAGGAGAAGAGAGATTGACCTTGACACCCGCGTTAATATATCCTTATCTTAATTCTATTACTGCTACTACTACTACTACTACTACTACTACTACTACTAATACTGTTTATTTAACGATGATAACAAATGTTGTCATGAGACCCATTTGAAATGTGGTACGTAATTTTTGTAATAGGTTATGTTATGTATGTTTTTTATAAATGTCACTTACACACACTCAAGCATCCTTGCACAGGTACTCATATAGATTTGAAATGAACTAATATGTGTAATAATAGTGGTGAACAGTTGTGTGTGTATATATATATATATATATATATATATATATATATATATATATATATATATATATATATATATATATATATATTCGAATACCCTAATACACACAGGAATACATGTTTCAGAATGTCAGAAGCAATCTTTACATAGACTAAATAAAGCATGCGCATATTATCTGGACAAAATGATAAAATTCTGTATTGGTTGGCTTTAATATCTCATTCCAGCAGGTCAAGAAATAATTTCCTTAATTAGATTTAAACAATACAAGGGAATTTGAATTACCTATTCTCAATGATAGGGTGCTAAGACAGAGAATATGATTTTAAAAAGGTTGAGTTTTAACCACGGAATCTGGATATCGTTGTTAACTGTTTATCGGAGACTCAACTAACTATTGAATGAGCTTAGTCGAAATTAAAGTACTGATTTATTTGGTTTGCTTGTTGTTTTTCCCCCACCATAATGTTTACTAGCATAATACCAACCCCTCCACCTTTTCCTGCATAACGTATACGAAACATATTTTATACATATATTAGTATTGTACGCTGGCACCGTTGGATACTTCGGATTTCTGCAATAGTTTCTGATACGTGTACGCTTGTAGATACAAATTATCTATCAGCGCCTGTAGAGGATTGAACTC
Organism: Megalonaias nervosa; assembly: GCA_016617855.1. Classification (NCBI taxonomy): domain Eukaryota; kingdom Metazoa; phylum Mollusca; class Bivalvia; order Unionida; family Unionidae; genus Megalonaias; species Megalonaias nervosa. The sequence goes on from JAECUM010069557.1 coordinate 7,465, forward strand.
ATTAGGTTCGGTCACTAATGTTGTTATATTTGCACACGTACTCGCATAAACTTGAAATGAACTAATATGTGTAATAATAGTGGTCAACCGGTGTCTATATACGAATATCCTAATATACACAGGAATGCATGTTTCAGAATGTCAGAAGTCATCTTTACATAGACTAAATAAAACATGCGCATATTTTTTTCTGGACAAAAGGATACAATTCTCTACTGGTTGGCTGCAATATATCATTCCAGCTGGTCAAGAAATAATTTCCTTAATTAGATTTAAACAACGCAAGGTAATTTGAATTACGTATCCTCAGGGATCAGGTACTAATATGATTTTGGAAAGGTTGGTTTTTGACCACGGAATCTGGATATCGTTGTTATTTGTTTATCGCAGACTCAACTAACTATTTAATGAGCTTAGTCGATTTAGGTTAGAGATATAATCTGGGGAAAGATAGTTTAAAGACTTATATACCGTGACTCCTATACAAATAAAGAATGCATATTTGTCTAGACAGCCACTGTAGACGTGAAAACAATCGTTCGAAAGACTCGTAATAGGAATTTCAAAATTTTCACAGCAGCCCTTTTCTGGAGATTGCCAATGCTATGCAGTGTAATTGAATACGTTTCAATATCTGGTACATAATTGGTCTATCAGTGGTAATATATCTCCCGAAAAATAATGTTCAGGTGACTTGGCAGGGTAGAAATTTTGACAGTAATTTAAAGATAGTTATTATTTTGACTACCATTGCTCATATATGATCGATATGTGTATTCCAGATGAGAGGTTGATCAGTATAGATCGAAGATGTGTTTGAATGTTAATATAGACACGTCTAAAGACATATTATGATATAGGTTTGTAGTCTTTCCCATTATAGTTTCATTCTTGTTTTATTAGTTTGCCTTCAAGTAGTAATGTTTAGCGTTATAGTGCAAAAACAACTTTTTTTATTTTGTCAATGATCAAATACTTGGAAAACACGTCTAACGTATCTGGGTCTTGAGTTGAAATACAATCTGCTTTTATGTGAACAAATATAAAATGTTTTCGTCCAACGATTTCAATATCGCTACTATCCAATTACTGCCATAAAGCGGTTCCATACTCTCCTTAAATGAATACTAAGGTCAGTATTATTCTCTTTTCAAATGCCTTGAACACTTCGCTCTCATGAAACATATGTGCTGAAAGCGATTCACTAGGATGTCAGATATCGGTCTCATGCATGTGCAACGTAATTTGCTACTAAAGTTAATCAGTTCCGCAGGAGGCATGTTTGGATTTGGATTTACTTTTTTCCTAGATCTTTATTTTCTCATTTTTTAAAAAATCTTTGACACAGCACATGTTTACGGCCAAGGCCAGTCCAGCCGTACCTCTGGTGTCGTTTTTGTGATGGATTGGTAAATGGATGCGTGGATAGAATTAAAAATGCACTGAGGGGGGGGGGGGGGGGTGAGTGAATATATAGACAGATGGGGTTGGTGCGTAGCATGTATATGAAAAGGTAGAATTAAATTTAGTATGCAAGTAGTCATGGCACCGAATCTTAAGTGACTAAAGCCACAGCGCTTCATCTAACAGATTCGAAAGCATGTCATATTATGTATCTCATTGTTTTTGTTTTCTCGGAAGAGCTGGTAAAAGGGGAAGTTAAGTAGGACATGAATTTTGACGACATATATACTTTTGGTTATTGAGTATTTATGAGATAAACAAACATATGGAGGCAAATCGTGCCAGAAATAAAGCGTATTTTCCAAGATGGCTAAGTTTAATTCGAATCAAGGTTTTTGCTAGTAATTATATTATGAGGACCGCACTGGGAAAACGAGATAACGGAACCAAGGAACTAAATCAGTAGATAATTATCTCCACTGGTTTTCTTCATACACGTTCAAAGATGATTTCAACTGGCTGACACAAGAAGCCACTGCCAACAAACTCGATGTAGTCCGCTGTGACCTATGATGATGAGATTGCAGAATTGGTTTTAATATTGCAAATATATTGGTAACGTTTGAGTATGAATTTGACCCCTTCAGAATGTTTAGAAATGAAGAGCACGCTTCACTGTTGATTGCTGGCCATGAATCATCACAAATTTATTCACCTCTCCAAAAATCGTGAATTACATAACGGACTAAAATGATAATGGCATATGCCTTACAATAGAGGTAAATATAAATATTGTTTACTGGCATATGACCCTGTACGACTGACAATTTTGCTCTTAGATTTAGAACTTATTCAGCTATACTGTTTTAGCAGGGATATATGTCATTACTGAACTACTTGTTTGTTTTTCCCTTTTATTTCTTAACTCCATTGAAGAGACATAAAATAACAGGAAAGATAATAAAATCATGTTTTTCATTATACAAAGTGCATCTTCTTGTTCTTAGTCCGTGCGTTTAAGTATAAAGAATATGTTTATAGTGACTGAGTTACATAAGATGAACTACCCACCGATTTATATATTAATCTACCCACTGACGCACCTGCAAAAACCATGGCCGTAACAAATCTCGTATTGAAAACAAAATTATAAATACAAGTAAACTCCAAGCTCTAACATGGCTCCCGCTGAGCTGATTATCTTTAGTAGATAATTACCATAGACATACGTACAGATGATATGTGATATCCAAGTACGTCTTACTAACAACAATTTTCTCTATGTATTTGAAAAGAACGATCAATTAAATTGGATTTTAAAAAACTCAACGAACTGCTTTTACTAATTAGGACAAACGTTAGTTATTTCCTATACGATAAAAGTTGAGACATTCGCCTGAAAATACGTCATTGACAAATGGGTATCTATTACACTTGAACTGCGTTCCTGTGTGGAGAAATTATAGGTTACTTTTGTGAAGCGCTTTCAAAATAGGCAGTATTACGTGAGTCTCGCTTGTTAAAGTCCTTGATTAAAACGGTTTGTCCTATTTACACACCGAATGAATACTAAACAAAGTAGGAAAGCAATGACACTGTACAATAGTGGCATGTTACAAAGTAATGGAAATTTTTGTTTAACCAACCTAAGTTTGCTTAGAACCAGGCGTAGGCGCTCTGCTTTAATAATTTTAACAGATTATCCAACGGACACGAACACAACTTTAATACTATAGTTTGCTGTTTTAGTTTCTTTAACATAGACAAAGTGTGGAATTCGATCATTATGGCAGAAACAACGTCTGGATACAGCTTTATGCATTATGGTCTCGCATCTGTCTGTGAATTAGATTTTTAAAAATCAATAATGTCTGCCGAAATCAAAATAACGAAACAATTGCTTGTCGAATATATATATATATATATATATATATATATATATATATATATATATATATATATATATATATATATATATATACCTAACTATATATATATATATATATATAAGCTTAATTTTACAACAGAAATTGTCAGATTGTCTTTACTTTAGTACATTTGTTAGTATTCATTCGGTGCGTAATCAGCCATAATTACAAAATTGCTATGTTGGCGGATGCAATAAGAGTAGAAACCACTTTTGTTTTGTAATTTGATAGGGCACATCTTGTAATACGGGTACCATTTTTGTGGTGTACTGTACCATACATATTTACTCAAACATTAAGCCAAACCAGTGCAAAACCAGCATATATTATTTTTAAAATATTCCGAAAATGCAAATACGGAGCAAGCGAGACATTTCCAATATTAATATATTCCTCCAAATAGCCCAAATCTCAACCAATCCACTTCTTGCCAGCTCAATTATTTGTGCATCCAGACCTTTTTTGTGTAACAATTTATTTAATTTAAAGGCGAAAACTGTTAATCGTATATAGTATTATAAATGGAATGTAAAGGACTGCCCAACCATTTTACTTTGTTTTACTTGATTAGCGCATCCTCTCATGTCATATGTTGTTCTTTTTAATTTAAGGAATATAACAGTGAATCTTCACGCAAACGTTTCAATACTTTGGAAATTGAATATAATAAGAATTCAAATCCATAATCCTGCGTGTCCACCCAGGTATGGAAGTCGGCCATTGCGTGTAAATTGACCTCTCCGCATATCGCATGTGGCTCTGCCCCCTCCCCCCTTCATGAGAGATAATCGTTTTTGTTCTTTCACAAGATAAACAAGCTAAAAAATATGGCGTCTTCTCGCTAGAATTGTTCTCCCGAGTTTTTGAGAGATATCGATTTATCTTT
>JAECUM010069558.1:0-11113 GCA_016617855.1 Megalonaias nervosa
ATATATATATATATATATATATATATATATATATATATATATATATATATATTCTACATTTTATTTCAGAGGAATTATATAACCATTAACTTTATTAAGATAGATATGAAGAAAAATCATGGAATAGCTAAGTTTCCTATACAGATCAAGAAGTTGTAACATTCATGGACATTAAATAGGTAAATATGCATAACTGAAATTAACAGTAAGATTCATTTATAATTTTTTTTATGTACTTCTAGAATGTGTATTTAGTTTTTCTACATTTTTTTATTGAGTTCTCTTTATGGATGCATCTCTATAGTATTCAGTTGACTTCTTTAAGTCCAGTAGTCCGCATGATATTCAGGTACAGTGGTCCGCATAATCGACTCTTTACAGTTTTGAACAGTTGCTCAATTCGACACAGTCTTACCAATTCTCAATTTACATTTTTTTTTTCACTTCAGTGAAACTTCTCCTCATTAAACTTCATTCTGGATTTTTTTCATCTAAACTTCTCCCCACTCAAGTACTAAACTGAGCCTTTTTCAGAGTAGTCCGATAAATCAAACCCGCCCCCCAAACTGTGTTCATACTGATGGACGATATGTTGGTCTGATGTCACGTTTTCATTAAAATGTGCAATTTTGCTGAATGCAAATCCTTCCAGAGTAAAAATGCGTACACTTCAGATGCATACCGGTAATTGGTAAATAGCCATATCTAGTGCGAAATTCAAAATGGCCACAGGACAGATGGTTGTGCTATTCTACGTGGATTTACAGGTCAACAAAGATAGGATTTCCTCTGGAAATATAATGTACATGTCACCAAAGGAACCCTGCAGCCGATAGTAGCTCCACAGTCGCGAGAAATACCGGTAAGTGTATAAAATGTACACCGACGTGTGCAGCCAAAATTGGCTGCAAAGTTTTGAAGCTTTAATGAATAGGTGATATCAGTCCCTAAACCGAAAATCAATATCGTTACGGGTGAGGGGCTGATTTATCGGCCTATTTCCAGAACAGGCAGGAAAGGTCTTTCAAATTGTAATATTCAGCTTCATAGAGAATTTCTGTCAAGTTTCTCCTGTCTCTAGTTATTAAGGCATCTGGCATAGATCCATTGTTCCTAAGGCAATTTAAAAATAAATATCATATGCGTTGGATCGCTGTCAAAGACAATCACATTGTTATATGAACAGTGACCACTCGACTGTATTGCCTTACAAAGAGTGACTCAGGGTCTTTCCACAAAGTCATTTTACTTGTTTGCACCCCACCCCCAAACATTTAGCATTATCGTACTATTTTGCAGTTGTTGTAGTTCTTTAATCTAATTTGCATATCTGTACCCACTATTCTTCCATATTTATTAGTCTTTCTTTCTATTCACTGTCTGATTCGATACTACACTATCTGTCTTCTTGTTCATCTTCATGCTTACTACCATTCTCTCATCACTAACTTTCCTCCTTTTTAACCTCATTGATATTTTATCTTTCAAAACATTCCTGCCATTCTCAAATTTCTCTTCCATTATAATCTGGTCTCTTTCTTTCCTAATTCCTATCTTCTCTTTTCCATTATCTCTATTCTCTTTATTGTCAAACTTTTCTTCCTTTCTTTTATTTTCTTTCTCTACACTTGTCATCACTTCTAATACTACTTGATTGTCATACTCCAATACAATAAAGTTTCTGTATCCGCAATTCCAAGGAATTCTTTCAGTATTTGTTTGAAGAACTTCCAGATGAAATGGAGCTTCTTGTGGAAGAACTTGAATTGGACCTGGAACCAGCAGGAGTTGAGAAAGCATGTGATTTGCTTCGACGTCTTGATTTTTCCATGTTGGATGGTAGAAAAGATTGGGTCTTGGTGGGTGTGTAGTTTGAGGGTAATATACACTGCCTCTTGCTGGAAGTTGAGGGGGACATTTCTTTCTTCTTTGAAGGACTGGGAACCATATTATATCTATGGCTCACATTTATCACATTTTTGTTAAAGACTGTAGTGATAAACTCACTTTGTCATTTCTCTGCATCTTGGCCTCGTTTTCCAGATAGTTGGGCAAATCTCTCAAAATTCTTTTTCGCTTTGCATGTGTTAGAGATGTCATTTCTAATTAATAATTTTCTGAAGAGTTTACACTCGAAACTAATCCCTGAATGTTCGTTAATCAGGTAATTTACACAATTGACTCTTGTTAACAAATCTAATGTCTATGCAGATTCCACATATTCAGACACCAGTCTGCAAGTCGTAAAAGTGAGAACAACATTTATATATATATATATATATATATATATATATATATATATATATATATATATATATATATATATATATATAAACTTTAAAATTGTAAAACACTTACATATTTTTATTTTCGCAATAACTGTTAATATTGAACCCATCTTACAAATATTAAATGTATACTTATTCAAATCCAAAACAATTCATGTTAAGTAAACTTTGCTCAGTAATCAAACCAATAAATTCTTCTAGTAACAAAAACAGAATTATATATGATTGTAAATTCTGAGAAATTGTACATCTGAAAACACTTTATTATCAGTAGTTAATAACATTCAAGAAAGGGGAAGTAACTTCTCCGTGAAATAATTTTAGTTTATCATGACGAACAATCTGTTGCTTGTGCCTTGGACTTTCTTGTATTATGTATAGCACATCATTAAGTTTTGAAATAATTTTAAATGGACCTTTCCAGGTCTTTATGATTTTGAATTCAATCTCTTATTCTTTGGGGATCAAAATACCGTATTTTTTTCACCTATGTTGTAGTTATGGAGATTGAATCTCAGATCATAATTCTTTTTCATATTCTCAACAGAAAGTTGTATTTTTGCTCTGGAATGTTCATGTTTTTCATTCAGTCTCTCTTTTAGTTAATTTGCATCATCTGTTTTATATTTCTGACTTTAACACGGCTGTTTCTCAGGGTCACCAGAGATGAGGTCTATGGGTAAAGATATCTCCCTTCCAAATGTCATTAAAGCAGGGCTTGTCCCATTACTTTCAAGAAATGACGACCTGTAGGCCATAATTACCAAAGTACATATTGATTTCTTTGATGATCAGACACAAAAGCTGAAAGCATGTTCAATATTGTACGATTTGCTCTTTCAAACATACCATCTAATTGGGGTCTTGCAGAAGTAGTTTTGGTTTTCTTAATACCCAAAATCTGACATATTTCTTAAAATAAATGACTTTCAAACTTAGTTCCCTGATCTGTATGTATGAGAAATGGTACCCCAAATTTGGATATGAAGTTTCAATTAATGCTTTAGCTACAATCTGTGCTTCAATATTTGGTAAACGAATGGCTTCAGTCCATTCTGTAAAATAATCTGCAACTACCATTAGATACTTTTTACTCTGTTTTGATTTTGATAAAGGTCCCATAAAATCAATTGCTATTCTTTCCAAAGGTAATCCCACACGGTATCGTTTAATGGGAGCCTTTGGTTTCTTTAGAGGCATTTTTCTTGAACCACAAATTGTACAATTTTTGTACCAATTCTCTACATCTCTTTTTAAGGCATACTAGAAAAATCTTTGCCTTTTTTTATGTAGGGCCTTGGTTATATCAAGATGTGCACTGTTAGCACTATTATGCATCTGCATTTAAACAAATGTTTTCAGTCTTTTGGTGTTTTTTTTCAATCTGAATAAATCAGGTTTTATTTTGTTTATATCTTTATTGGTCTGCTCTAATACAGTACTAATCTCATTCGACACGCATGTGTTTTCACCTTCACTCAATTCATCACTGATATATTTTGACTTTGCTGTACTATTCTCAGTTTTTTAGGTACTTTTTGGACCAGATTTTCAGAATCATTCCTTTCACTTTCTGTTCTTTTGCATAGGTATTCTACCAAGATTGAACTGAAGCAAAAGAAAAGGACAAAAATTGTTTTCATCATATTTGAGCCTCCCTGAAAAATTAAGAATATACTGGTAGACAGTATCATAATAGAGAGTAAGTTCTTTGTACTCATCTTATTTATGGCACTTTGACCAGTCTCATTAATAACAAAGTGTAATTTATCCTCACATGTGACACTATTGACATTGTCAACCATTTTAGTTTCTTCGACACTACAGGATCTAATAGGAATACTTTCAACTTTACAGATTTCGTTACTTTTATTGTTAATTTGTAATGTTTCCCTTCAAACTTCTTCCACTCCGTCACAATATTTACAGATGATATCATGACATGACCTTCTTGATAATTTATTAGTATTCTACTGAATCTTTCATTGTCTATAATCAATTTGACAGTCATAAGCTGATAGAAATATCAACTATCAGGCCAGTTGTCCCAGTATTTCCCTTTACACACATTTGTGCGTCAGAGACGCACGCTGGAGACTTCTGACGCATACATTTTGTTTTGCCGAGCATATTTTTGACGCAAAGGATTCGCATAATACGATCAGGATTTATTCAATGTCCAATGCTTAGGATGAGAGATGGCATCGTATATACTTTAAGCATAAGCATTATTATGACGGAGTAGCTTGCTCTAATCTCGCGAGCTCTCACGCAATTCCCGTCGAGCTCAGCAACATGTCGTCCAGACAAACTAACCTCAATGCTTATCGGACTAGAAACTGATCTCCAAATGAAAACTGCGTGCACTCAGAATCACTGGTTAGAAAGTGAAATAAGCAAAACACAACAGAGTTACTGTGGATCTAACTTTTATGAAAACTAAAGACAATAATTCCCTTGACTGGAATACGGTACGTCCTTTGGGATTACTGGTGTGACTTCTAATTTTGGGATTGCGAAGACTGCAAAAGTGTATAATCCTTTCGTGACAGGGTTTAAGAATTTTCAAAAATCTGCTCTTGTTCGCCACAAGACATCTGGAGATCACATTATCACCCAAGGCATTCTTTCACGACAAAAAATCAGCAAGCTTGCAGAAAAAAAAATGCGTTATCTGGATTACAAAGTCAGGGGGCGTTGTAGATTTTGTTGGTTTGTAACTTTACTGCAATAAGAGAAAGCTTTAAATGATTAAGTGTGCCTTACTAAAATAAAGATGAATCATTGGCCTCTCTGATTTTAGGATAACTGTGTTCTTGGACTAGGTACAAATAAAACTGATGAAAGTACACATTTTATGACAGGCAATAAACTAACTGCCACTTGATTAAAAAGATTTATTTGGGTTTTTGTACTTTCTTATATACGTTATATCTACTGTGTTGGCTTATAATATGGCTACAATAGATGAGGGAGACCTAAAAGTACGACTATAAACTAAAAGGAAAATGAACTAATAAAATTACTCTATGAATTGACAATGCATTTCTTTGGTTAATTATGCGTGTTTCTTTATATGTATATTTTGGAGAGAGAGAGAGAGAGAGAGAGAGAGAGAGAGAGAGAGAGAGAGTTTGTTTTAAGTGCAAGTTGCAACTCCCTATTTCGAGCTGAAAAAGTACGGGTCAGATGAAAATTTGTCAGTAAATATTTTACACCCACATTTTTCATTTGACCCGCAGTTCTGACACCAAAGGATTTTTCTACTCTCATTTTTACACCCCTAATGGATACACTGTTGTCCTTTCACTAATGTAAAGTTAAAAAAAATCTCATACTACCATGGTCAGTTCTCACTGTTTACCTACGACTGTAAAAATAATTGTGAAAATGTGTAATGGCATTTACAACGGCCAGTAACTCTCTGCAAGTTTTCGAAAAGCATTTGCTAAATTAACAGATAACCTTCTCTTTTCCATCTTGGACTTGTAATAGGACAATGCCCGGTCCAATATTTGAAGCATACAGGCAAGGATTAATGGATCATTTTCAGTTGGGAATGCAAGTATTGCTTCAAAGTATCAAACGACCTTTGCCATTCATCAGTCCATTACATTCTTTTCTGTCATTTCATCGAAAGGTTTAGAAAAGTCAGAAAATCTGTGAACATATGATCTGTAATTTGAACAAAGAGAAACAAAGCTTTTTGCTTGTTTGGCAGTTCTTGGCACATGCCATCCATTAATTGTTTATCCTTTCAGGCAATACCCGTACAACTGACTCAGTTATCAAGTGATCTAAGAAAAACTTGCTTTTGAAAAATAGAACGCTTCTTTGGATTAAGTTTCAAATTGACTTGTCGTAACTTCTGCAAGTTAATGGTAAGATTTTCAAGTTGACCCTCAAAAGTCTTTGAATAACAAATCAGATCATCTAGATACAGTATAAAAATTTTCCATATTAGACAGTAAAATACCACTTGTACCAATCTGATGAAAGTGGTAGTGTGCATTACAAAGACCAAACGTCAATCTTTTCCACGTCCACTGTTCGCCACCAAGTACTGAAAAAGCCATTTTTGATTCGTCGTTTTCCTTAATTTCACATTGCTAATAACCTGATTTCATATCAAGGCAAGACTACCATTCTGAACCAGAAAGTACATCATACTATCATCAGTGCGAGGTAAAGGTTGTGAGTATTTGACTGTTACATCATTCAAGTGTCTAAAATCACAACAAAATCTAACAGATCCATATGGCTTATTTACCATTACTACATAAGCATTCCTAGGATATGCTAAACTAGCAAGTTTTCTGACATTCTGAGCTAGATCAGGAATTGTCTACCCGTTCTTTCAGACCGCTCCGGTGGCCTAGTGGTTAGAGCGTCCGCCTCGGATGCGGGAGGTCGTGGGTTCGATCCCCGGCCGAGTCATACCAAAGACTTACATAAATGGTACTAACCACTGCCTCGCTTGGCGCTCAGCATTAAGATGTTAGTGACAGGACTGGTCGGCCTGGTGTCAGGATAATGTGACTGGGTGGGACATCATGCTACATGTCTGCGGCAGTGCTAGACATCACTATAAACTGCCACACTGCAGACATGGCAGTGATATAACTGAAAAATCCAAATCACACATCACTACCCATTCTTTCTCTTCTAGACTTCAACTTTGAGCAAAAGATCTCTGCTTTGCGTATAGAACCAAATCTGTTCACAAGTGTTCCAACTAGAGTATCGATTAAGTGCTTAAAAAAAAATCCTATACTCCTACGCCCGGGGCCCCTGTAATTTCAGACCGGGCCCGTCCTGTATTCTAAGAGAGGTTCCCGTCGTGCTTGTCGAAAAAAAACCCTAATTTTCCTGAGAAAACTTTGATTGTGCTGATGAAATGCGGAAATGTATTTTCAAGATGTTGACATACCTGCCATAACATGGCACAATCTGATTAAAATCAGTGTACTATGTAAAGTGGAGATCTGATTTTAATCAAATTGTAACACGGCGTGTCATGCTAAAAACATGATTTTGTACTCCCAAACCCTCTGACACGGTCATGTTCGAGAAAATACAATTTTCAGTAATCTTCGAAAACCGAAAACAAATCGCCTTCAGTATATGCCTATTACATGTAGCCTGCATAAACGGTAAACAGTCCTGACTGGAGCTGATGTAAAATTATCATTTGGGCAGTTGAAATAACGGCAAATAGAAGACAAAGAGGTCAGGTATAAACCACTATTTTATATATTACTTAATTGGCTGACAACATCTAGTGTGATGTGTTTGAAGTCTGCAGTGGGCAAACCCATTGTGCTAATTTGCATAGGTACGATCAGGACCTGGAACAACCCAATATAGGTAAATCAAAGATATGTTAGATGTGTGTATAGAACAAAAACTATTACATGTCATTGCAGTGAATGAGAATGTTTAAGCCATATGTATTACAGATTTTTGACAAGTTTGTGAACAGGAGCAACGTGATCATTTAAATTGCCCGAGTAGTGTCCAAGTGTGATTCATCTTTGAAGCCGATTTAGGAAGCATTTAGCTATCGGCAAAGCCCAACAAAATAAGTTTCAGAACTCCTGGTCGACGGAGGTTTCCTTTGTGAAGCACGCCAGCAAAAATAAAAAAGAAGGTGTGTGTGTGTGTGTGTGTGTGTGTGTGTGTGTGTGTGTGTGCAATTCTTTACACATATAGCAAACATATCGACATACGTCGACATGATTCTGACCAGGATTCGCTCAGAGAATCCAGCAGAGAAGTTTGAACACCAGAACCATCCAGTCACTAGTGAGTATAGTGATGAAAACTAATGACACTTACATTACCTTCAAACCACATACTGAATTTATATTTGAATGCAGCAATTCCAACGTTGTGGGACAAATAATATTAAAAAGGGGAAAATATTGGGCATATGGACACTGGAGTCCGGGCTTGTAGAATTCCAGTCCGGGCTTGTGATTTTTTTTAAAGTCACCAGCCCTGGGCCTGTGTCTAAAGAAAATTTCTTTGAACGCTGAATAATACTCGGTTCTCTGTTCATATTTAAGTTTGCTAAGCAGTGAACGAGTTACACCAGTCCAGCTAATGATTTCTGCCACAATATTATATTGGGTGAGATACTCATCAATGTCTACATTTCTATCAAATAACTGAGGTTTTATTTTAGTGATTGTGTTTGTTCCACCATTCTATTGGGATTTATGTAAGGTTTTGCCCATTATAATTGGCAACTTTGCTTTGAGATCCTTTTGAACTGCGAATTTCTTTTGCATTTTCTTTAGTAGATTGGTTACTTTCAACCTTTTCTATCCTATTCCTGCATTTCATGCAGTTTGTGAGAAACATTATCAAAGTGTGCACATCTTGTCTCACTTGGAGACAAAATTGTATTACCAACGTCATGTGCAAACTGACTAAGATTTCTATCCAACTTGTCCTTGAAGGAGTGCTCATTTCCAAGTTTTCATTCACAATTCTATTCTCATTTTGATTATCCTTATGACTGGAGGGAGATATGACTCCAAAAACACTCTCTAGAGAATTACTTCTGCTTAATTTCACCCATTTCGCACCCATCACCAATACCAGATTAACAAGTAAATATTCAAGACTTATCTAATTTAGTTTGATCTTTTATATTTTTTTAAAAATTGTTTTTACTTTATAGGATCTCACTTTTGACACCGTTTGTTACGACTGTGTGTTAGGGTTCTTTCATTAACAACATATTGTGGGTTCGCCTGGTACTGGCATGAGGTGGAATGTGTATAGAAATATACTAGTGATGTTGGTGCTGATATTTCTGTACAACAGAGTCTAGAAAGACAGAAGAGATTACAGAGAAGAAAGAAGAAATGTGTGCTATTTATGATATAAATAAACACAGAATGAATTCTGTTTTATTTTTATTGTTTTCTCTGAAAATCGCATTATCATAATTACATTGACATACAACTATACTGATTATAATTCATGACCATATATTTACTGTACAAGCTTCAAGAAACAAGGTTTTCACAATACACCACAATTTTTCATATGTACTTTAAAAACAATAATTTTATCAGGAATGTTTATAAACTAAATTTGGTAAAATGAAATTTATATTTTTTAACATGGTATAATCCTATTGGTGGAGACTTGTGCTGCCTTACCTATATAAATTCCCTATAAAACAAAACCTTCAAATAAAAATCTGCGCAAATACAAATTCTGAATATATCATAATACGGGCAAGTCCGAAATTCGGACCGCTCTGGTGGCCTAGTTAGAGCGTCCGCCTCTTATGCGGGAGGTCGTGGGTTCGAACCCCGGCCGAGTCATACCAAACAGCTACCCACAGCTGCCTCGCTAGGAGCTCAGCATTTAGAGGTTAGTATTGGGACATCATGCTATATGTCTGCGGCATGATGCCCAAGTGGTAGACATCACTATAAACTGTCACACTTGAGACATCGTAGCGATATGACTAAAAAATTGTTACAGCTACATTAAAAATCCAAATCACACACACACAATAATTATATTCCAAGTCTCAAGTCTCTGTCTTAAAAGGCTTAGGAGGAGTTGCGCACCAATCAAAATACCTAAAATGAAAACAAATTTTATATAAAATTATATGGATGCAATGAAATTCCCACCCGCTATCAAAATTATATAACCACAAGCCAACCCAAATTATATCCTAAGGTTTGAAACCTCCATCATGAACGGTATAGGAGGAGCTGTGCAACAATCGAAGCATATTTTATGTAGATGCAAAATTGTTTCCACCCACCAAGGCCGACCTACAAGAAAAGAATTAAAATTCTGAACCTTTTTATCACATCTACAGACGTTACTTGATGCAGCAGAAATTCCATTTTCGCCGTACCTAAACAGGCTAAATTCCAAACCTTTACACTAAATCATCTAACGCAACAATTTAGGATCAATGTTTGGGTGGATACGTAGTCTTAAGAACTGCATCAGTCAGTATGAAGTATACTTGTTCATAAAACATCCTATTCACCGTAACAAAGGGCAATTTTATATACATGCAGTCTTATTGTTGTATCCAATATTTCATTTGGGTGGAATTATTTATTCAAATTATTATTCACTGGAAATACAAAGTGCTCATCAATAATATTCTTGGACAGGAACATTGATTGGGATTTATAGTGATTTCAGACAAGGACATTTTGGAGTATTTGTTTGAAAGGAATGTCATTCGATCACCATCGAGTACATCGAAACTAGTGGGAATAGTCCAAGCGAAAAGACGATCCAACAAGAGGTAATTCAAACATTGAAAGTTATTAACAGTTGATCTAAGACGTTGTTAAGCTTTACTTACCATTGCTACGTACTGACCTTAACATTGCCTCTCTCTCTCTCTCTCTCTCTCTCTCTCTCTCTCTCTCTCTCTCTCTCTCTCTCTCTCTCTGCCACTTTTTATGGAAGGCTATCTCCGCCAATAATATGAAATTCAAATAGAGTAATTGGCAAATAAGCCAAAATAGAAACAATAAAACAGGAATGCTTTAAAATTAGAATATTACAGCTGAGCCGATTAGATCAATACTCAAATAAAAGAAACAAGGCACAAACAAAACTTGCAAATGTCAAAAGAAACAAACAATCAAGAATGATACAATCAATCTCCAGACAAAATAAACGGTATTCAAATGAAACAAAACTTTAAATGGTTAAGCTAAAGCAGAATGAAACAAAGATACGACAATTTAATGCTAATTTTTTATTTAATGTTAGGTGTGGCTTCCATCATATCCTGAACCTCTGGAGAGAGAGAGAGAGAGAGA
>JAECUM010069561.1:0-26976 GCA_016617855.1 Megalonaias nervosa
ACAACACATGTTACTGGTCACCCGTCAGCAATTTTTGATCGAGAAGATGATAAAGGATTTCCGAGACTTTGTTACAGATCTCGACACCTACATTCCCGGCTTGTTTTGACGCTATTAGCAGTTTTATCCTCGGGACGATTTCAGCCGGGTTTTGGTAGTATTTGATACCAGTACCAGTGACAGTGCCATACTGCGAGCACCGGTACCTGTGGTCAGTTTGTTTGTGTGTCTTTTTTTAGGGGGGGGGATGCTATGACTACTTATCGTAGCGTTAAATTTGGAGCGTGTTTTGGCCAATGGATGAATATTTTGAGGTTGCCGTATTTTTCACTCCTTTAGCGTTCTTGTTTTGTTCCCCAAGCACCTTTATCTCGCCACGTAGTATATTTAAATCATCAACATGTACGGCCTCACCTATGGTAAGATCCATGTTGGTGGCCTCCGAAGCAACGTCTTGGAGTCACGTCGAAGTGGCGATGGTTGATACACTTGACATCGGTGCCACATCAACGCCAACTGCAGATACCAACTACGCAGTAAACAAAAACGGGGATATGAAGATCAGAGAATTCATCTTCGATCGCGACAGTACCAAAAAGAGTAGATTGCTCATGGCGGCCGGAACTAAATTATTGGTCACGGACTATCCACCGACGATGTCCACCGAGCCGAGGTAATGACAAACAATAAGTAGGTCGAAGTCATGTTAAAAATAACAATGATCACGTCCCTGTGCTTATTACCAGCATCGTGGGAATTTTGTGCGAGTTACAGAGCTTATTTTGTATTTGCAAATCACCTAGTCGGGTCTAATGGTGGAATCTAATGGGTTACTGCCAGAGTTATCTCCAAGTTTTGGATACAAGTGCAAATACCCGTACCAGTGTCGATTTTGAAGATTCAGCTACGTGGCCGCAGCGTCAGCACTCAACGAATCTTCACGTGTAAATCTGAGTCAAACGAGACAATAGCGCTAATGTGCTGTACTCGGTTGGTTAGTAGATATATCAGGTTTTAATTACATAGCGTTTAATCTTCCCACTTTTACAGCTGAATCTTTCAACCCCGGGTTGTCATACTTTCAAATTTTTACGTTAGATGATCTCGTGTAAACGCTAAGTATATGGCAGAAATCTTGAGAATCGACATCGGATTTTACCATTTCGCATTCTATGAGATGTATCGCCATCAACTTAAACGGTATATACGCGGTAATATTGTTATCAGGACAAATCGTTTGCTGTTGGTTGTTCCTAATGATTTGTGGTTGGGTCGTGTATACAATCACGTTCGTGCCCATAATTTAGTTGAGTAAAAGCAATATTTCACGCTCTTCGTTGTTGCCACAATCGACTCGGTCATCGTGTTTGCACCACCCCCCCAAAAAAAACAACAGGATAATCTTCAAGAGGACTGGTGTGTTTTTATACGCGCCAAAATCTGTTGTGAAATCATTTGTCGTAATATGATGAAAAATTGAGTCCGTAAACCGAACATTTACGAAAAACCGCAAAGACGAGGAGGCCATGAGACGCGATCGGTGATACCGTTAATCATGCCAGTACCTGCGGATAATAATAATCAGGTAACGTTCCAACAGGAGAATTGTATCGTCCTCGACGAGGTAACCATCTGGAAATATCTGAACCAAGGTATGTCGTTGATGCGAATGTCGTTACCCACGATGTTACCGTGAAACATCATCTCGGTGTAATTTCAAATGACCGACTCAAACAAAGAACAAAATCGGCATGGTAACTTCGTTGGAAAATCTTTAGTGGACAAATTTTTATCACAACCGAATCGATATCACCAAAAGAACAACAGCCGATCACCGGAACCTCCATTGGTGGTTGCCATGATCAAGTATCATTCGGGGAGTTATTCTTTGACACGGTATTGTGAGATGCAGATCCATTATGATATTTTGATGTACTCGAAAAACCTAATAAGCGCCATAAACGCTCGACGAAGTAATCGCGACTGCTTTTCGAAACAACATGGACATCTTATTAGAATCAATGTTGACCAAGGCGATTGGAATACAGCGTCGACACATATTGTTAAGTGCCGAGCAACGAAAAAAATTATCAACTGATAGTATTGTCAAAATTAAATACGATGTTGATCTCATTAGGAAACATTGTACATGTTGCTTGAGCAGTCATTATTTTAAAGATTTGTTAAAATCATCACAATCCTAATATAACCATGTCTAATGTCACCTACATCACCAACGCGGTCATCGAGAACCGTTGCGATCTTGAAAACGCTTACAAGTTAAACATCGATATCGCTCTCAGCTTAAACCTAATCATATATGGACCTGATTGTTGACACAAACAAAAAATATCTGTACGACAACGGGTTCTTCAAATTACCTACGATGGTGATATGATTTTAAAAAGTAGTACCTGCATTAGAAGGGATACATTTTTTGTGATGTGTTACACATGACGAATTTGTAAACACAATCAGGTGACCGCAGCAGTAGTCGCATACTGGGGAACGATGTCGGTTTTAGTACAATGGTCGTTTTGTCAAGAAGGTAGCCAACTGTCAAAATCAACCATTTTTAATGAGATGTTATATGTAATGTCATATTTTGTGCTGCAACCCTAATTTTTACATTCTTCCAATGTGGTCAAAGTGCCTTTAAAAACAAACCAAACGCAACAACAAAAAGAAAGAAGACCTTAACAAGAAGAATCGTTTTACATATACAATGAAGATCATGGTATCGTTTACTTAGGATATTTTATGACTAATTATAAATTCATGATTGGATCAGTTAAACACGGACCTTTCATGTATATCTTTAATATCCTTTTTACACCAAATCAAGGATGAAAATCAAACGTTTTATATGTATTATGTCTTCCTAGCACTCTTTCTTTGTATATCCCATGATTCACATTTTAAAAGCGCTTAAGTTCCAACCATTGATCTTTATGATTTGATTAAGTGTTGATAAATCTTTGTCTAAAAGTTTAATTTTATGTGACATTGTATTAGACACTGTGTATATAAATGCATGATACATTTGTTCCGAAAATAGAATTTATCATCCATAATCTATAGTGATGAGTTTATACATAATAACAGTCTTCAGTTATATCTGTGTTTCTGTTACACAACACAGTGAATATTAAGTTATATCCCATATCATATCAGAAATAGATTTTATGCGTAGTGCCTATTGCACTGTTCCCTAGGAATACAGGTACAGAAATACCTGTCATGATCAAAGAAAATTAATTAAACACGGCTGATATTGAACTCAAGTGGCACTGAATATGACACTCTCGCCAGAACTAAATTATGTATGTTTCTCCTTCTGCATGAAAAATAACGCCTATCTTTTTTCTTGTCTAATTAATTGCCAGTTTTTCTCTGCCCTTTCAGTCCCCCACGTCTGCATTTTTCTTTGTGAACATCCCTGATTTACACAAAAAATCCCGCATAAATTGTAAAGTTGTCTCTTAAGTGAACCTCACATTCATGCTATTGGGGTGTATTCCTATCTGCCAACTATTTCCTTCTTAACACACGTCGATTTTCCCCAAAACATAACTCCATTTGTTCTGTATTAGATCCTGAAACCTTTGTCATTCACGTGCAAATTATTGTCCATGACTGATCTGATAAAATGTAGGTTTACTGTAATTGTAATTGATAATCAATATTTACTTAATTACGTTATTTAATTAACTTATTTAATTACGCTGTCTCCAAAACTCCATGTGACAAATCGAATGTCACGTATACTATAAATACAAAGACTAGAGCAAAATTACTGTGTAAAAAGTGTATGATTTTGTCGCGCCGATCATCTAAGACAAATTACTATCAGTGCCAGTATACAGCAGTGGGCTTGTCATTCGAGGGGGTCGTATATGTTTAATGATACAATAAATGAAGAAAATAGTTTTGTTATATTAATTAACAACATAAATACCCTACGAAAGAAAGAACGTGTTGACTCAGTCAAAAACAATATCGATTTTCGGTAAAAATCTAACAAAATCTCAGTCAGTTGATTTCCTGTCGCTAACGTGACGCTGCGTTGTAATTTTATTATAACTCATAAGCACTTTAAAGGAGATGATCTAGGTTTACATAAAGATTTGATACTTTATTTTGCATATTTATCGCCAAGGGGTCTCCGATATATGACTCGACTGACACTGAAGAGAATGGAGTCGAATTATTTGAAGAAATAGTTCTGTAAAAAATAGTAACTTCCTATCCTGATTATCGTTTTGACTGGGGACCTCAACTGTAAACTGCTAATCTTAATGATTTTTTTAGAAAATGATACTGTTAATTTTATGTTAGGGGACAATACTTTCTATGAACCAGATGAGTTTGATATGGAAAGAAAATCGAAAGATTATGTTTGTAATGCATTCAGTATCTCACAAACTGATATATACAAAACATACTTGATGTATATCCTAAATGGTAGAATGCATAAAAATCGAGAGGAAAATTTCACATGTACATTAATGATGGGCTATCGTAGTTGAGTATATGACTACTTCAACCCGCCTCTTTAAATAATTTTCGAAACTGGCTCTAGGAGTGAATCTGTACACTTCCCTTTTATATGTGAGTTTACTTTTCCATTTGCCAACATTAGAAACATGAAAATATCGGATGAAAGGTATACTAATCAAAGTTTTGACAGGAACAGGTGGAATGAACGAAAGACTAACAAATTTATTAAATGATTCCAAAGTGAATTTTCTGAATTTCGATTTAATTTTAATCACGTTTTATCATTGACATATATCACAAGTCAGTCCGATGTATTTGTTTCAGTGTAACAAAGATAAGAAAATGTAACCTTCAATGTGGGATAAACAATATGATCTCTTAAAAGGACCCCCCCCCCCATTCTCTCCATAAATTTAGATTTAATAGTTCAATTCAAAATCTGATAGATGATAAAATGAGTAGAAATAGGTTCAAAAATGTGATTCTCATTAAAATAGAGAATTGTAGGTATAAAAAGAAAAATGAATTAACAGAATCAACGTTAGACGTCACAAAGTTTTGGAAGCTGATCAAACAAGCACGTGCACACAAAGTATGCAGTAACGGCACAATCTCGCGTCATCAGTACTATAAGTACTCCAGATTATTACTGTATCGTAATGACTCAGAAATTAATCACAGCTTTAATTTTATTACTGAGACCTCAGATAACATTTTTTGAAACTCCTGTCTCTGAAGCTTAAGTTCTCAAAAGTATGCGAACCATAAAATTAAGAAAGGCTCGTGGACCGGATGGAATAATAGCTGATATGATTATATAAAAAAAAAAAGAAAAAAAAAAGACTCCAAATAGATGTTCTTATTTAGTCAAATTATTTCACGCAATTTTTTACACTGAGCACTTCCTTAAACAATGGGTAAAAACTGTTATCTTTCCATTACACATACAAAAAATCAATTATATGTATATCTCCGTCACTGATATCTTGAATAAAAGTTTTAACAGCATTTGAAACCAACGCTTCTTTCAGTAGTGCGAAGCTAATAACAAAACTGAAGAAGCTCAGGCGGGATTCCTCAAAGGCTACTCAGAAATAGATAAGAAATGGTTTAGAAATATTTGAGTAAAAAGAAGATGTTTTTTTATTGTCTTTTTGTAGACTTTTCCAAAGCTTCTGACTCTATTGATCACGTAAAATTACTGACTTGCTTAGACAAGGTATAGGTGGAAAGCTGATTAGAGCTCTAGATTCGATGTAAACAAGTCTACGTTCATGTGTGCAGGTGAAAGGGCAATACACAGAATTCTTCACCTATAATAGTGGCACCAGACCAGGCTGTGTATTAGCCCTTCTTCTGTTCAGTCTATTTAAAGAAGATTTATTATCACACCTCCGAATAAAATTATCATAATGGTATCTTTATTACAAAGGAAATATCTAACATTATTGCGCAGTCGTATGCAGATGACATTGCAAACTGTGTTGATACAGTCGGTTCTTTACAAGCACAAATTAATATTGAGGAGATATTTTGTGAAAACAGTGGAATGTGTGTTAATTTAGATAAAACTAAAATTATTGTATGCAGAAACGGTAGATTTCTGAGGAGTAACGAAAAGTGTTATTATATGGGTAAACAAATCCAAACCGTATGTGAGTATAAATACATGAGATTATATTTCAGCCCTACGTTTATCTGAACGAAAGCAAAGCAAGAACCGGCAATTCGAGCAGACATATCTCTACATACAGTGAGTATTATTCAAAATAAGTTAGAAAAATTTACCGTGACCGAAGCATTCAAACTATTTGATCACCCCTGTATTGCCCTATGCTGCTGGAATTTGGGGGCGTGAATATTCGTATGCAATTGAAAAGATAAAACCTTCCGAGACATACATATTCCCTTCTACCACGAGGAGAATGTGGAAGACTTCCTCCATATTTTAATATATCATTGTAAATGTATTAAGTATTGGTTTAGATTGATTAGAATGGGTAATAACCGATATCCAAGACAATACTATATAATGCGATATAATGCTGAAACAATAGGCGAGTCGTGTAAAGTTACATAGGTTTCGAAATTTGAAGACATACTATTCAGATCTGGATTTGGCTAAATCTCCTACAAACAGAATGTAGGAGATAAAAGTGTATTTTTGTAGACAACGTCTTAAAGATATTTTAATTCAGGATTGGAATTCAGACTTCACTAATTTACACAATGCACACCACTATAGTAAAATTTATGATACCTTTTCCATTCAGTTTTATTGAAACATTGATATGCCTACTATCTACAAAGGCATTAAGCATACCCGGTTGTTCCCTGCATAATTTAGCTACAAAGGAAGGACGGCATAATGGCATCCACCCAAATCAACGTATATGTAACCTATATGACAAAAGACAAATAGAAGATGAATATCACTTTGGTTTACAATGCCTTTTTATGCAGAGCTTAGAAACAGATTCATACCATAACTTTTTTAGCAAAACACACTCAGGTGAAGAAATCTCCTATTCTCCGATAAAGTCAAAGAACCATGTCGTGATATCTTAACTTGCACAGTACTTCTTTTGGGCATTCCACAGAAGAGATCAAATGTACACGTAACTATGTTATTATTTTATTTTTTTATTTTCTTTTGCCCTACCTGTATGGAAGATCACAACAATGTAGTTATATAATGCTAGTTTTGTGTCGTCTTCTAGATATTTCTATTTTTTCTTTCTTTTTTTAAATCTCACTTTGCTAAATCTATTTGTAATTCGGCGTTCTACATCATTGCAATATTGTTGTTTAACTGTGGTCTAATGGGCCTATGGTTTACGTTGCTAATAAATTAAACTATTGTCATAACTGTTGCCAATTATTCATTTTGAACGACCATGCTAAAAACAATACTAATACAACATTCAAGATATTGGAGGTATCCCTTGGTTTGATTCTTTTTTAGACGTGTGACCATACAGCAAACAATACTAATAAAACCATCCAAGCTATTGGCGGTATCTCTTGGCTTGACACGTTTTGAGAAGTGTGAGCATACAGCAAATATTACTAATAAAGCATCCCAGTTATTGGCGGTATCTCTTTGTTTGCATCTTTCTGAGACATGTGATGTCATGAAATTATGTTAGAGTAGCAGAATTTAAAAGACAAATATTTTACTTTCGTGGAATCCGCATGCATGCCATATTAGGGCAGTCAACCATATTTAGCACCTAACTTCTTTTTATACATTTGTGATACGATTCTCCGTTGGTAGAAAACCATGAAGATTAAACCCATCGTAGAGGATTTAAGCTTCACTTGATGACAAAAAGTTGGCATGGTTTGGCCTTTTATGCAAAGGCTCGTTTCTGCCAAAGAGTTATTGCCATCGGGTGGGATTTCCCTGTCTTATAGAACTGAATATGAGTTGTTCTATAAATCGTATCAAATATAACATATATATAAGATAGTTATTACTTTATTGTTGCTACTATTGCTAAGTGTTAACTCGAAGAAAATGTAATCTAAATGAAGTCTCAAACGTTGCATTAAAAATATGAGACGTCAGATATTTTCTTCTGAAAGCCAACGAAACAATCAGTTTTGACAAACTTAGATTGTTGGGATTGTCTGAATTAGGTTTGGTTAAGGCAGAGTTTCCACAGTGGAGCGAATTCGCTCCTGTCACAATCCTGCTATATAAAGTAGAAAAGTTATGTGCAGTGCAGTGATGATTTGGCAGCAAAACATGAAGCACATCTTTGGCACAAGTAACGGAAGGGCGGTCAAAGTGTAGGATTTTGAACTGTTTTGCATCTATACTCATGCAATCCAGCATTAATTATTCCCGATGTTATAAGGCAGCAATAGTAAATCTCTGCTGGACAAAAGGCACAAACCAGGACAGTCACGAGTAACGTTATCGGCTTATAAAACTTAATATTTAAGGCATTGTGTTCTCTGTAACACAAAATAATATCCACTTTGCACCTGGCATCACACATAGGTCATCCAGATTGTTGTAGGATAGAACATTGCGGATCAGTAATTAGACTACGTTTTAGTTAAGATAAACAATTGCATCGAACTACTTTATATTCTTACGCGTGCAACAACTGTACATTTGGAATGATTTTATAGTCAACAAAACTGCGTAATATACCACTGAGTGACTGGCATACATTCAAACTGAAAATATATGAGTGTAGGGATGTGCGCCTCAAGTCACACTTAATGTCTGCAGAACAATTTAATTCCCAAAATTTCTTTCGTTGAAGATTTGCATCTGACATTTCTATACAACCTAAACATAACTCGAGGCTTGCACATAATTTTTTACACTAAGTCGACATTGTGGTCGATATTTTGCACCAGTAATTGGTAGATACAATTAGGATCTCTTCCAAAACAAACAAACAAAAAACAAAGAAATACGTAGCATACTTCTACAAGTCAAATGACACCCACCCCCCGCCATATTTATCTTTTTTTGGTTAAATTAACAGCTAGAACATGAAACTAAAATATAAATATCGATAATAATCGACGAGAATTCGATGTATTTTCATAAATACTCTAAACTAGTTGGATATCAATTGTCACAGAGTCTCCACTGCGCAAGTTGTGTTTTCTTTAAGTTTTTAATGGTTGACATTTTTCAAGATCTTTCTGTTGATTGCAAGATTTAATAATTACATTGCGGTGTATTAGGAAATAATTTCAAACGATAATTTTACGCCTGATATGACCACAAAAATATCCATCAATACCGATACATTCTTGACGTTTCACATCGATCTCTCCTCAGCTCTAACGATCATCAACTATTTGTATCATTTAATGATTCCAGTAACATTTTCATCTCGACAAATAAATGAGGCATGACAAAAGGTTATACTTGCACGAAAACGGTGCAATCTTACTTACAAAAACTTATTTTCGATCATTTCAGTCAAAGCAATGACCTCTGACGTGTAGGTCCTTATCGTCACTTCAGTCAAAGCAATGACCTCTGACGTGTAGGTCCTTGTCGTCATTTCAGTCAAAGCAATGACCTCTGACGTGTAGGTCCTTGTCGTCATTTCAGTCAAAGCAATGACCTCTGACGTGTAGGTCCTTATGGCTTTTAAGGTCTCTTTTTTCAAGCCAAGAAACAGCGACTTCTTTGACAGATATACCGGTAAAATTGTCTGACACTCTTTTACACTTTTACAATATGAATCATAATTGACACATAGGCAAAAAGAGTTCCGATGAAGTCCTAGTTAAGTAATCCTTTGTATTCATTACATCAAATGTGAGAAATTATTCAGCAGTACACTTACAGTTTGTTTTTTTGTTTTTTTGTTTTTTTGTTTGTTTTTTTTTTTGGTTTTTTTTATCTCATTCTCACTGAAACAAGCAACATAGGTAATTTCTAGTTTAACTATGACTGGTCGTAACTTTGTAATGATCACCATTTCACCTGAAAATCTTTTGAAATATAAAACCCAGAAGAAAAAAATTACACTGAAATAGAGAAAGCGCTACATCAGTTAGGCAAAACTTTTGAAAGGCACGCAGAATTGCACAGTGATCATAACCTTGTAATACCAACGGAGAAAGAGGGTATATATTTAAACTCTTTTGAACTTGAGAAACCTTCTAATTATGGGTAGTTTACTTAGAAGCAAATACTGAAGGGGCATGCAGTGCCTGGTTTTTTGCACTGAATGGAGACCAGTTATCGTATTTTAAAAATAGTACAACGCAAAACTAGTGTCCAGAGAACTTGGATACTTACTTGAGCACAATTACGATGTGTGCTGTCGCCATCGATCGGTCGAAAAAATATGGGCGCAAAACAACCAAATGTTTTCTAGAACAAGTTTGCATTACAGTTAAATTTTAGTTGAGTAAGATTAAAACTCAATAGTAGGAGAAAACAATAACATTCCAACTGTAACTTTAAACTATAAATAAGTCTAAATCTTACAGAAAGACAAAAGATGCAACTCCAATAGTCTGTACATTTAGGAAATAACCCATCATCACAGCTTTAGAACTTAATGGATACCGGTATATCCGCTGCACGCGTATTTGCTGTAATCATTCCATCCATGATGTTATAAGGATAAGAAAGTTCCAAATGCTAGCCAATACAAAGCAGGTTCATTATAACTAAACTGACTGATTGACATTACTGTATTCCACCATATGATGTTCAGGAAGCGCGTTTTATAACTTTGATATTGCATGAAGATAAATTTCCTCATGCGTCATGTTTTACTTCTGTTTAATTTTACAATGGTATGACTTTTTGAACAAAAACAAATTTAAGTTCAATTATACCGCACTTCCTCTGAAATGTTCAGGTCATTTGAGAATAGACACAAACTGAGTTAAGCCTGCTTGGCCGTAAAAGGATTTTAGACACCGGTATAATCTAAAAAATTATATGAAGATCTTTAAGTCCATGCAGTGTTATATTTTAATATTGAAGCAACGTAATTGCATATTGAAGTCAGATATTATACACTATGAGTGCAGGAGTTACCTTCAAGCTAACAGCGACAGCTCAGGACCTCGACATTGAATGATAACAGTTTCATTTAAATTTGATAGATCTTATTAGATGTCTTTCACATTATCTAGTACTTTGAGTTCTAACGCATTCATGAGAGTTTTTTTGTCTTTATATGCATATCTTGCTCTTACAAGATAGCGAAACCTACGAGATTTATATTTCTCATTTGTATTAATTTTTTTATGTAGTGTGTTTTATGAGAAAGCCATGTGGCTTTAACGTTTCCAGAAGAGTTCCTAAAACCCTGCTCAAAAGCATGACTGATAACCAGGTTGCCGACACACTTCAAGTTATGTTAACGGTCGCAACTTATACAGACTCTTCATATTTACAGGGCAATCAAAGGCAAACAGAAATATGTAACTATCTCCATTCTTTCCAAAGTTTCCAATAAAGAGAATCTACTAACACTACCTTGTGTTCCAGCCACCACTAACAGGATATGGTATCCTCTGCATCCTTTGTTACGAAATTTGGGTCACGGTTTCTGCCTTCTATATGTCATCCCACCACTCCATGGATTTCATTATAACTGGGTCATCCTTTCTGGGTGATGTAAAGATAAACTTCAGCTATAACACAATCCAATCCAACAATCAGTCAAAGGCAATTGATTCCGACTCGGAATGATAGGCCGAGAGCATCAACCAAGCTATCGTACAAACCCCACTGGCGGATTTAAGTAATTTTTCATGTTATTGTTATTTGTTTTAAATCCATATTACCCACTATATATTCTCTCGGCAATTATAAAATGAACTCTAAGTCAAAATTAATCGATAAATACGTATTTTCAGTTTCTCGTTATTGCAGGAATAAAAATGGACTATTTGTTCGACTCTAAGTATCACTGAGCCAGCTTGATCCCACACACATTTGCAAACGCTTTGGAATGAGAGGACAGTTTAAACCGCTCTTTTGTTTTTAAGAAATGGTATATCAATTCAGAATTATATTGAAGTGTACCGTAAAATCACACAATTCTGTCTGCTTGTGCTACTCTAACTTTGTCAAAGCAATGCTGATGAAACTAGATGGAGGGAAGGGACAGAAAATAGATAAAAACAGACCAGCATGCAAATGCATCAGTTGCAAAAGCTCTCTGGTCCGGTTGAATTGCCACATAATTTGCACGTTGATGATTAAATCTAATTACGAAAAGGTCACTATAGAAATTAGCTTATTTGTCTTATAGAGATGTAAATACACATCCATGCAACAGCCATTTGAAATCTTCATGTGTCCTTTCAGTCGATGCATCAGTCAGATGAGTTGAATCAGCTTTGAAAACTGTGGTAGTGTTGTCTAATTTGGGGTTGGTCGTCTGTTAGCTGAAGAAAATGCTTCTTCCGTATGTTACGACTCTATGGTCATAAACTAAATAACAGAAAGAAACAAAACCAACAAGTTTTGTAAAACTTAACAAATAATTGAATTATCAAAAGTATAAATGAAAATGTGAGAGAAACTTACATTATTATGAAGTGAATCTAAAATAATCCTGAAAGAGTTATATTAAAGTCCAAAAGAATGAAAAGTTAGGTATAAATTTCAGAACCGGAAATGTACTGGTCCGTCAAGAATCGTGACGTCAAAATGGCTTGGTCCAAAGCTCTTTTGAACTCTTTTGTAACTAAATAGTTACAAAATAATATTATAATCCAAAAATGAGCACTTTCTATTTTCACTAAACAGTCGAAGCAAATGTTTTACCACCCAGATAATATCTAAATACAACATAAAACACGTCTGCAGACTTGATGTTACAAAAAATAAAGATGACTCTAAAGTAGGAATGATATCGGATTGTTCAGTTCTCTCCTTATATATACCTTCAAAGTGTCTATTACGACTACATGTCGCAATATACCACAAGTGACAGATCATACTACTCCATCTAATAGTTCAAAATACATATTCATGTTACCTAACTCGTCCAAGAGGAATTAACTTAATCCTCTAAGATAACGCATGGCTGACCTGTCCATTGGGAAAAAGACCGAATCTCGTAAGCATATTTACTAATAATTCCATCAACAGTAACTGTTATGACGTCCTTAAGCTTCAATTTATAAATCCTATGCAAGATTACGTTCGACAAATCCAACTATAGATAATCATTACAATTTACAGTCATGAATAAAAATTACAAACGACAGACAAACATTGTGTACCAGGAGTCACGTAAATATAGATATACACATCACGTGGAAGAATGTTACGCTGAATTAATCAGGATAAACCTAATTATTTACGCTTTTTCAAGCAAAAACTTGTTAACGAAGTTTTATGGTTTAAAAGATACATTTGTACTGACAATACGACATTTTAAATTGAACCTCATTTTTCGTTCAGGAATGTAAGAAAAAAGTTCCTTCATCATGAATTGGTGTATGATGGCAAAATTCCATATTCCTGACCATAATTTTTGCCTCAGACAGGAAGTAAAGTGTCTGACGCAAAAGTTTGACTTTCGGGTGGAATTTTCTTTTTCTACACCAATACACATAAAGGATTCACTCTTGTGGTATATACGGTCATTTGAGAACTTGTGTTATATACGGTCATTTGAGAACTTGTGGTATGTACGGTCATTTGAGAACTATTGTCACGTACAGATCATACTATAAAAATTGTATAAAAGAAAGTATTACCACACATTTGATTAGGGCGCATTATGGTTATGTATTCTAATTGATACTTAGGGAAAGTGGGTTTTAGCGCAAATTATCAAGCAAAATTATTTCATTTACATCTCAGTTTCATTGATGTTTTGGAATATTTTTAAATTTAAAACATTTTTTACAAATTTTTCGGCAGTTTCACATCGACAAATATACATGACATGACACTGATAAACCCTCAACACAACACATCTGTATCAAATTTAACAGACTGTGTTCTCTTGCAGCACGTTTGGATCCATCTTTCATCGCTTTTCCTAAAGTGACTTTCTGACTGTTTAAATTGAGATTATTGCATGACACGCGTTCTTTAGACCATTATTTGGTTATCGCAGTGTAGGTAGGTATGTACTGCCTCTCATTTTCACAAAGCTGCTAAGAATGCAAACAAATAGAGCATAAAGCTCGAACGATAATATCACCAAATTTTGTGCTCTTGCGTGGGTGAGTGGGTCGGGTATCTAGAATACTAGGGCAGATCCGGAAATACTGTTTAGGGGAAGGTAGCGTAAACAAGAAGTAAAGGGGTCTGAGCGATGGAACGTCTTTCATTTTAAGCGTTTTCAGGGCGTATTTTTATCCATCTAACTGTAACGAAAACTTGCCCAAGAAAACATTTCGGTTATTTCGCGGAGAGAGAGAGAGAGAGAGAGAGAGAGAGAGAGAGAGAGAGAGAGAGAGAGCACGTCGTATAAAAACTGTGCCCAAGTATGGCTATATTACTTATGATATTTACCGTTGCATCATGGTTTTATCTTTACTTCGAAGAAACTTGTAAATAGAAATATGCAATTCAAAGTAAAAACACTCCGACTCAAAGTTAAACATTCATTTAAATAAAACTATCAAACGATGGTTAAGTGGTGTCTTGCTGTGTCACTTTTACGCCTGTTATGTACATTTAATTTACATTGTTTCTTATTTAGTTTATTGTAATTTGTATATTTCATTACATGATATTGTAATGTAACATTGTATGTTGGACTTGACCTCGTCCAAAATTGAGTTCATTTTCTGCTTGACCTGAATTTACTTTTTTCTTTTATTCTGTAAACAACTAATATATAGCTAATTATTCTGTATGGGTTTAAAAATCAGAATTGTTATTAATAGAAGTTAATATGCTATTTGGGTCTAGGTCTAGATTTTGGAATTTCCTTAGTGTATTTGACATAGTCCAGGTTCTGGTTTCTAATAATATCTAATAGTTTTATTTTGTAAACATCATGATCATTCTAGAAGTGTTTTTTTTCCATTAGGTAACATATGTTTTATATAGAAAATGCTAATTGTGACCTGAAGTCAAGTAAAAGACTATATAATCTTGTCACTGAACGAAAAATTCATTAGTGCTTTAAGTTCTAGCACAATCAAGTTGCGCTATATGTTGTGTCCAGTATTATTTCAGGCCGGAATCTATTTTCTTCAAATTATTGAATTAAAGGATTATTTTCTCTGGAAGCACAAAAGTGCTCTGATGAAATTCTTGGATACAAACATTCGCTGGGATTTATAGTGAATTCAAACCTGGAATTATATCACTGTGATTTAACAAAAGACTGTTGGAACATCAACACTCTATGAGCTACCACAAACACATCATCACCTTTAGTTTTTGATCTAATTTGGACTTCTATTGAATTTTATTCAGGACTTTAATTTATTAATACATGAATCTGCAATTTTAAGATTTTTAGGGGGATTTGATTCGTAATACCGTAAGTTCCTTTTTATTACATTTTTACTTTGTGTTCTAGGGAAATAAATTATTTGTTTAATTTTACAAAGCTTTATGCTTTTCACTCTTTTCTGCTACTTATTCTTAAGAGCATAGACTCGTAACACGCCGTATATGGTTAACACGATAGGATAAGAAACGAAAAATTTGTCTTACCAAGTTCTCTCCGGCTAATCATAAAATTAAAGTTAACCATTGTTGTGGATTTTTAATGATATGCATTTTTCTGCAATCATAGACCGTCTGAATATGACAAGCTCTTTGTTAGTTCATATGATCCCCGTTGTCATCTTGACAGCAGATTCAGTGATACGAAGAAATCAAAAACGGCATTTCACGCGCATGCACCCACCCATCCAGCTGGTCTCCAAACGGAACCCTCGGTATGCAGCGTCTGCAGCCGGTAAGCTGTTAAATCCGTCCGTGTCCTACCTTAGTTTTGTTTTGACGTCATATCAAGGGACGATTTCAAAAGCTTTGAATATTATCCATATAACTAACTCCAAAATTTCTCAGATGTTATCTTGTACTATTTTTTTTTTTTTACGAATCCGAAAATGACGTAAGTTGTAATTTATTGCCTAATGTATGTTTTCCTCAGGTCTTTGTCTAGAAATGACACATGTTAGAGAAAAGATGTTTGCTGATTGTGTTTTTTTCTGTCTGATCATAACACAAGTAAATTCATCCGTATCTTTGCAAATGGTACTGGTTCTTTCTTAGGATCTGAGCGAAATTATGTTTAACATTCAATAATTAGTGTGGTCATTGGGGGGTGGGGGTGTTTTTTGTTATTTTGTTTTGTTTTATTTTGGTTTTTTTGGTTGATTTAGGAACGTTTTGTGTAGAATCCTCAAAGTTTCAAGGAAAAACAAATTTTTGTGATGTGATTTTTGTGTTTGATGGTCAAACCGTTTCTATGAACAATTTCGAACTGTCAATTTCTACGGTAGCAGAACCACTTTTGCCTTCCAATATACGAAGGGTCTTTGAAAATTTCTAAATATTTGACGTAGCGTTTTTGTTCCTTTGAACCTGTCAACATTTAATGCCAATCGAAAGACAAAATAACATATCACAAAATCTGCAGCTACACGTCCAGCACGCCAGACGTCTGCAGGTATATGCGTGTAACGTAACACAGGTAAATGATATACTTAAAAATGTCGGAGAAGGAGAACACTTCTGCTGCTGTGCAAAGAGCATACCGTAACATCCGGTGCTCATAAAGTAATTTACGGAAGCAGTTCTGTCTTATCCTTAATTATGAGGTGATTTCTTTGTTTAAAAGATGATTGCAAGTGCATGGAAGATGACCCTCGTTCTGAAAGAACGGGAAGTGGCTGTTGTGAAGGGTGCAAAATAATGAAGATGTTCCATACACAGTGGAAATTAATTCTATTATCAAATGCATGTTGACTCCGACTGGCAAGAGAGTTTTATACTCATTATTTTTCGATTGAAAATGTCCGGTCGTCCAGGTATCTGTGCCTGACCCTGCAAGTGTGTGTGTGTGTGTGTGTGTGTGTGTGTGTGTGTGTGTGTGTGTGTGTGTGTGATTTGTAACGTAGCTTTAAAATTTTTTTAGTCATATCGCTATGATGTCTGCAGTGTGGTAGCTTATAGTGATGTCTAGCACTGGGGTATCATGCCGCAGACATGTAGTATCATATCCCACCTAGTCACATTATCCTAACACCAGGCCGATCAGTCCTAACACTAACCTCTTAATGCTGAGTGTCAAGCATGGGTCTGCTAGTTCCATTTTTATCTCTACAAGTGTCACTGGACATTTTTAAACACATCCAAAGTATTGCCAAAAGTTGTGGAACACTACCTAACCATTTATATATATATATATATATATATATATATATATATATATATATATATATATATATATATATATATATATATGTTATTATATATATATATGTGTGTGTGTGTGGAGAGAGAGAGAGAGAGAGAGAGAGAGAGAGAGAGAGAGAGAGTACAAAGTAATTCAGATTCAACATCGGAACTGGCCACCGGTTTGGATTTTGGACTAATAAAATCGCTCTTCCTATGGGAGGTCAGATATGCGTTCTACGTATCAGTCATATCTGTCGATAAGTTCCACACATAGATAATGTCTGTTGATATATCCATATATCAGTCATATATGTGAAGAAGTTCGATACATTAATCTTATCCGCTGATATGCGAGACCATTTGTAATGATGTGTTGAAATTACATGCTTTGATAGTATCCATTTAGGAACGATATCATTTTGTTATATCATTTGTTGAACTTTGTGTACATGAGTAGGGTTTCTGATTCATTCATCGTTCATTTGCATTACAAATAAATCTCTGTCAAGTAACTGTGTTAAGTGTTTTCAATGGATCCAATCCCATCCGGTTTCACCCTGTTACATCTGACTTTTGCAACAATGGTTCTCAAACTAAGATAATTTGCACAATATATCCAGATATTTCGTCCTTGCAGCTGCGAATGATAATCTTTAAATATATAAACCCGCTGATAATCTTCTGCATAACTGTAATTTATACTGTAATATAGAACGGAATATAAACGTAGACCAAACCATGTCTACGTGTCATCTTCTTACAGTATGCAAAAAAGTTTTTAGAAAGAATGTTCATAATACATATTTCCAGAAAATCATCGTAAATCTTGGAAATGTGTACTTCTCCGAAACTCTTGACGGCATTTCATGACAAATTTATTACAAGATAATATTGTTCTTTATGTCATATGTTCCATATTTCCGGAGTGTGATTACAAATCACGGCGTCATAAAAAGAGCAAATATTGGGGCGAAGAAAATTCATTCAATATATTAAGTTAAAATAATAAAAGACGAACAAGACTAAATACCAAGTTAAGTATGATTTCGTTTAAAAACAATTGTCAATGGTTAATGATTCTACCACGCCAAACAAGTTAAAATGAGTCTGCAAGTTCCTTCGTAAAGCACGTACTCCGAACACTGAATAAAAGGGCATACTTGACCATTAATAGCCCTATAGTGTCATAACCCAGATATAAATCAACCAAGTAGGGTCCTTCTCATCGACATGGAGAACTTGTAAAACCTTTTCGTGGTAGAGTTCAAGAACAATGCTTCTGTTACGTATATAAGCAAAACAAATATTGCTTAAGCATTTCAAATATATGAAATTCTTCTTGTTGTGTCCAAGTTAATACCTAACATTGACAAATAGATGTCCCGTGTGGCCATTGGTCAACATACTGGAAGATGCTGATACGTGATTGGTCTGGTGGCGCTATCATTCGGATTCAGTAAAAAATAATATTTATTTTTTCCAGTTGCTGTGGAAGCTGGACTGCATTCAGTCGTAATTTACTTTTTTTGCAGAATTACGTTCACCATTTTGCAAGAAAATAAAATTTATCCATATCATGTTACCATAGTTTGTTACTTTAGAACGATTTGCGCCTTAGGAATAGTGACTTTCTTTAAACATACATACATACATACATACATACATACATACATACATACGTACGTACGTACATACATACATGCACGCATACACACACATACATACATACATACATACATACATAAATACGTACATACGTACATACATACATGCACGCATACACACATACATACATACATACATACATACATACATACATACATACATACATACACACACATACATACATACATACACATGCATACATACATACATACATACATACATACATACATACATACATACATACATACATAAATACGTACGTACGTACATACATACATGCACGCATACACGCATACATACATACATACATAAATACATACATACATACATACATACATACATACATACATACATACATACATACATACATACATTTTCTCCAAGCAAGTATTACAATAATCCTCTGGAATACTTTTCTCCACGGAGCTAGTCTTGGCTACTTTAACAAATTCAAGTATGTTTTTATGCAGTATTTTTACGCAGACTACAACAAAGATAAGTCAAGCAATGCTGATAAATTCGTTGTAAAAACAGCTACTTGAGGAGGTCAAACAAACTCTTCTTAAAGATCAACAGCGGTACGCCTAGGTGAAAGTCAACATAAAATGGGTTTTATTTCAAGGGGGTCTTCCGTTCATAAGGTCCTAAATAAGCCTCACGGGGTAGAAAGAACAATGCGAAGGTCTCGGTTGGAAAAGAGTATTTACATTGCACTCGAAAAAAGGGTGGTCTCTACCAAAAATGTCAATTTAATGCCATACACACAAAATAAATTAGTGAACCAGTGTCTTTACCCTGACATCAAGCGGCTGTATTGACTTTTTGTGACGTATTTCAAGAACAGCGTTCATGTAAAACAAGTACTTGCAAATAGCAATACTGTTAAATCATTTGAAATACCGGCATTAGCTTTTGGGATTTGTCTTTTTTGGAAGATAGTACTCCAATTTCAAGCTGATCTATCAATACCAGATCATATATATATATATATTATTATATATATATATATATATATATATATGTTAAGTTATTATTATTATATATATGAGTAAGGTATATATATATATACCTAGATCATTAAAAGGAAACGAAGCTTGCTGAGTTTCCTTTTAATGAAAAATTTATACAACGAGTGGTATATCATTGATACAGCGTACATACTGTACATATATTTTATTTATATCACATACAAATACATATATTTGCTCTTTGAACGGAGTTCAGATTTACTACAGGCAGCCGTGTATTGACCTAGTGAATGAACTCCTCACATCCCCGAGTGTGTCCGCTACAAAATGTAGTTCTCTGCCTTAGTGGCTATTTACAATCACCTCTGCATATTGATAAGTTGATTGTTTTCTTTTCTTGGTTTCTATTTTTCTCCACATTGATTAAATCAATATAATACACACATATGATTTAAACATGAAAGATGGTTTTAATAATAAAAGTAGAGCAGTAGCAATACCTGGATAGCTACACCATTCAAATGAACGCAATGCCATTCACCTTCAGGCGCATGGAAATTAATGTGAAATAGAAACTAAGCCAACTGACGAACCAACAAGAGGTAATTAAAATATTTTAATATATTTACAGTTGATCTAAGTCATTATTCTGCTTTAGCAACAGTACAACCGACCCACAAGCTCTCTCTCTCTCTCTCTCTCTCTCTCTCTCTCTCTCTCTCTCTCTCTCTCTCTCTCTCTCTCTCTCTCTCTCTCTCTCTCTCTCCCTCTCTCTCTCTCTCTCTCTCGTCGGTTTGACTTTAAAACTCTGTCTCTGTCCGTCTGTCTGTCTCTCTCTCTCTCTTTCTCTCATGCTTTGGTCGGTTTCACTTAACTTTTACCATCATTCATAAGTCAGAGATATTGTCGGAAAATCCTCTACGTTCGCCATTTCATAGATTTTAGCCCGTATCCTGCTACGATGGTCAAGTGAGAGAGAGAGAGAGAGAGAGAGAGAGAGAGAGAGAGAGAGACCTTTGGACATTTTCATATTTAAATAATAATAATCGATTTTTTAGAACATTATGGTATGTTTAAGAAAAAACACAAAAAACATAACATTAAATATATCACAGTATGTGTACCACGTAACCGAGGAATTTACTGGTTTGCAACATTGTATCATTGATAAACACTGTTGATAAATCCCAAAGAAAGTGCACACGTATCGTTACGACGAACCATATTCTTGTAGGTTACTTGGTGTAATTTCTATTTCAAGCTTTTAATCCAGCCCAAATTCCTTTTCTCTCTCATTCCACATTTCTGCGCAGTTTGTCCATTATGCATGAGAGGGGAGGGGAGAACAGAAAGCAGAAAGGATTGTGATGAAAATGTGTACCATATTAAATTAATTTAGAAAACAGGGATTATTAATACTTTTCATCGTTATTTTTCATACGTCACTAGTGACTAATGTGTCTAAATTGATCATTGATCTAGAATCAACTGTAGACGCTCGCGAGAATGTTTATGTATGCATATTATTGCGCCATGGGCGGATCACAATTTGATATACCAATAGTATTGGTATATCAAATTGCTTTATACCAACACTTTAAATGCATGTTATTTTTTAATGTATGTGGTATATATATATATATATATATATATATATATATATATATATATATATATATATATATATATATATATATATATATATATATATATATATATATTCTTCAGATAGCCATCCAGATAGATTATAAGTTTGGGTGCAAGGAAACGATGACATAGCTTGCGATGTTTCAATTACATAATGTTAACAAGATATAATCATTCAATGATCATGTTTTCTTTTGCATATAAGAATCAATTATTTGTTCCGACCTTCGAAGATTCCTGAGTTTATTAAGAAATGTGCATGCCTTTGCATTTGAAAATAACTAATTAATACTTTCGTGAGAGCTTACCAAATAGGAACAATTCTATCGTCGGTACAAGTGTCTTTTCAGAAAAAATTCAAGTACTTTGCAATTTATTTTATGAAGGGAAAACGTAAGTTGCTTTCACAATTCGAACGCGTACTAAGGACTGGGACGTAAATATGAAATAGTTTTAAAGAACGAGATGTTGGGCACACAGTCTGTCCATTTAAATTGATGTGTATAGAAACTGACTTCTTTCATACAGTTAAGTGACAAATTAAACAGGTTTATAGTTTGGATATAATTAAATCCAGTCTTCTTTGCTTGATTATCAATATGCCCTGTGTATAGAATAATTTTAACACAGTTCCGTGCAAAGCAGGAAGTTTATATATACAAAGAAAAAAACAAAAAACAAATTGAATCGCATACCTAACAAGACATAGATGATGCCTCTAACAATCCTTAATACATACAAACTTATTGAGTTGCTAAATAATACAAGTGTAAACATATTGGTAAGATAAGGTGCATTTATCAAATGATAATTTTCTATATTATCTCACAATAGTTGTATTTTTTACGCTTTCATCCCGTTTTGTCATGCATATTTAAAATATTTATCAGAATATTTATCTACCATTCCCTTTTCTGTCTTCTATACAACCACTATTAATTATTTGCATTTGTACTAAATCTATTGCTTGCTAGATCTGAGTTGCCGATAATGTTCAGTGTTGTTCAGTTCTGTTACAAACGTTCAATTGTGTCTGTATTTTAACTGTTTACTGATTAAAGTTTTGCAAAGTGTATTATTTTGGTAAGAGTTCGTTCTTCAATAAATCTGAGAAATAGAGGGAGAAATGATAGCTATATCATTGTTCAGTGTACATGAATACTCCTTGTTTGTTGATGACTCTGTATTTATTTTCACCAAGTATAATTGCTTATCACCCTTGAAGTTTATTTTATGATCAATTGGACTGATACTTAATAATGATCATGTGTATTACGAGAAGGTATTTCCCACAATGAAATTTTGACAAAAAAAGAAGACAAAGTAGAAAGGCATCGGTAACAACTATGCCGTTATTCGAAGCTAGTCCAGTTTTAAAGTGAAATGCGCGGGGGTGGAGTGGGGTGTGAAAAAGGGATGAGAGAGAAGGGTGGGGGAACAAGGTAGAACAAAGTGACTAAAACTTGGTAATGGTGGAACTTTTAGAGCGATAGGGCCCTGGTTACGTGTTTCTGATTTAATATGGTCATAAACCGAATGTAACCCCCCCACCAACCAACCAACCAACCACCCACCCACCCACCCAACAAAAAAATAACCAAACAAACCTCATTCTTAATGCAACGAATGGGCGCAGATTTAATCTCATCCTATTCCATCTGTTCTAGCGTTTGTTGTCTGACATACGTTTTAATTAGACCCGCACTTTTCTGAACGAATGCTTTACTATTACTGGAAATTCTGTCCATGCATCAGCCCAGTTTTTCAATGGACAACTTCTTTATCTGTCAAACCTCGTTAGTGCTCTTTTCTGTCCGTTTTCCCTTTCGATCTGACTATCTATGGGCTGTCCGCCTGTATGTTCATTCATCTGTCTATACAACTTTACATCCTTTAATTTGTTTGTTTGTCCGTCAGTTCCTTCAACTATCCGTTCTCCAATTGCCCATCTGCCCATTCACTCTTTGTTCATCCGTTCGTTTTGTCGTGTCATCTCGTCATCATCCGTCTGACCGTTCGTGATATTTTCATTCATCATTTGTTGCGTTTGACTACCAGTCTAAACTATCGTCTGTTTGTCTCGTGCAAATGTCGACTGCATTTGTCTTCAAATATTTTTTCTTGAAACGAGAGATATGATAAACATGTAATACAACCCGAAAGTTTGTTTTCCTTTTGTTAGTTGTACCTCCAGTTATTCACTTTAAAGTATGGATTATGTACATGCAAGTGAACGTGTTACTTCTGCTCCATTTAGTCTCAATCACGCTAAACGATACGGGCAGATCATGGTATGTCCAAATAACTAAATTGCAATATTTAATGGCTGCATTGTTTCGATGTAGATCATTAATGATATTCATATAAATAAAGACCCACAGCTCTACATTATTTTAAATCACCAATTGTAAAATATTGTTGGATTATGGCGAATGGAGAGGAAAAAGGAGCAACTGTGCTTGCTACAATGAAGTAGCTTACTTAAATCTATTCCAAAGCGATCCACTAAAATGGTTAATAGATGGATATTGATTGGAGAGTAAACTCAGGTGACATTGAAAGTAGATACCACTCATATTTTATCCTGTCGAATGTAGACTATCCTGGTTTAATAATGGGGCCTTTCTACCTACTTGCCAATCTATTTATCAATATAAATAATTACAAATATCTTAAATAAAATATACCAGGTAAGAATAATAAATAGAAATGTTACCGTATATAAACTTTACACAGATGAAGTGAAACGGAAAAAGAGTAAAGTTCTATCCACTGCAGTACTGAATAAACAGTTTTGGTATACATTTAATTTAAGTTGAAGTTTTCTCTATTAACGTCATTTTCCATGCTATAAAACATTAGATTAATTTGATGCCGAAGAATATTACTGATGGGTTTGTTTTTGTTTTTTCAGAGCGTTTGTCAGCCTAATTATTCCTAATTATGTGTTTCAAATAATATGTTGTCTTTATCCGTTAAGTAAATGTCTTCATCGGATAACGTTGGATGCTAAATAAGTGCAATATAACTGTATAAAGCACATCGTCATTATAAGGCCTTCACTGGATTAAAAGGGGAATTTAATATTTGTTCTTTTGGAGTCTAGCACTCATGCATTATGTTTGCTTTCTTCTCGAATGAGAGACGGCATTCCAAGTTTTTATTTGAAGTGTCGCACTCGTATTCCGAGCTTCCATTTCTTCGGCATGAAATGTGTTAAAAGTGCCGCTAAAACCAACAACAGCAAAAGCGAAAATAACAATATTTGGTGTAGGGTAGTAATTTCAGCCTTCAACATGGAAGTTGGTATGCCTGTGTGAGGAGACTTACTGCCTGCTGCCAATATTCGAGCGCGTGTGTGTCTGTCTGTCTGTGCAAAAAACATAACAAAACACTCTAGAGCGAGAAACAGATTTGTTGTGTTTTTTCATGTTTGGTTTTAATCCCCTGTTCAACAAATAATAAAAACTGTTTCGTATATCAATATTTTACGTTTTATACAGTTGACGAGAATAATGGGAAAGAAAACAATATAACAAAACAACATGAGGTATACAGTGATTACTCCCTTTACTTAATGAATAAATATATATGATCAAGATTTCCTATACTTTTAACTACTACTACGACGACGACGACAACTGCTAGTATGTTGCTTGCCGGTACAGTAATTGGTTATGATCAAACAATTAATCCATTTATTTAACGAAGAGTAATAATCTGGAAACAAAGAAATAAATGTTATTTTATTCCCACAGTTCCAAATGTGAATAATTCTAGCCCCGACCAACGTTTTCTTCATATGCAAAATTGTTCGATAATTGCAGAGGTACTCTACAATGTAATCATTAAAAAAACAGGAAATATTTTAAAAAATGGATACGACGGTTTTAAACCTGGATGATCATGTAGAGATGAGACTATTACAATATGAAGTCCCTTGTCAATGTTTTCGTAATTACTTCATTCGTAGGTAAATTTTACCAAGCATTTATATCAAGCAATTTTCATTAGTAAACTTAAATCGCATTTCAATACTAATTTCCTCGGGCTTATTATTGTTCTGAAGGATAAAAGGGGAACTATCGTCTTATAGACCCGAACGGCATCTAAATAAATTACTTCAGCAAAAATAAATTTGCGTCTCTTAATTATTATGCAATTTCTCCATGTTCTAATTCGCAAAATGCTTGGATTTTTGTTTTGTGTATTTTTATTACTTTTATTATTACTATTATTATTATTATTATTATTATTATTATTTAAGGGAATTATTGCTTGTTGACAGTGGTAGGTAATTCCTAAAGCTAACTGCTGATACAGTTTAAAATCTTATTTCAATTAGTTTTTGAGTTACAATCTGACGAAAGATTGTCCGAAACTTTCATATCATCATTCCTTTTAAAAAACAATGCATTTAATGCATTGGTAGCCATTGTAGACTTGGAAGAAAAAACAACCTGCAATCATTGGCGCTCTCACCCCACACCCGGATTTCACCTCTAAACATGTTTCGGCCTACATCCGTAAAACGTAATAGCTGACCACTATATGTTCGCCCCCACCCCCAATAAAATACTTTTGCGGGCTCTCCTGCCTGCGATGCTTAGTGTGATATGATGTAAACCATGAAAACGAGTTTGAAGAAATCTTGTATGTAGTTTGTTTAGTGATCACGGTGGATATTTGATAATTTATGTGTGCTGATTCAGATTCTATATTCTTTGAAACACTTATTTATTTTCATTTAATATGACCCTTATCGATGCATGCGATTCTTCTTTCAAAGTCTGAACTGCTTCCCTAGCCATTATACGTTCTATGCTTATTACGACTTTTATTTATTTTATGTTTCTTTGTTTTGTTGGTTGGTTGGTTGGTTGTTTTGCCAATACAGTTAGGGCAGCGGATTTAACTCAGTTCATAGAGCGTCGGACTTAGAATCCAATGGTCGCAGATTCGATACCAGCCATGACCAGCCCTGGTCGATTGCCTCGGTGTTGCCTAGGGAAAAACATTTAGGTCCCAGTTCCTCAGCGTGAAATAGCCTATAGTTTGTTCAAGGTGGCATCGGAACCAAGAAGAAAACTCACGCCGCTTCTGTATGCCTGTTTCATTTATATTATACTGTCATCTACAATGATTTATTTTATTATTTAACCGTGCTACATTACTATCGAATATGTTAATTCGATCTCTCCATATATATTTTAAATATCCATGAAACATGATGTCGACGATTTTTCCTTACTACGAATTCTTACTTAGATCAGTTATGATTTCAACCTATCACCGTTTGACCACATAATGCGGGAAGTAAATATGTTAACATTAATATGACCATAGTGAAGTTAA
>JAECUM010069562.1:0-16687 GCA_016617855.1 Megalonaias nervosa
CACACACACGCAGACACATTATTTCATCATTAGTGGAAGCAGTTCCTAAGTAAAATTAGTAATTAACAGCTTACATGTAATCTTGAAACAAGCGACTGACTGTTTTAAGGGCAGTTGGTATACTTAGGGCAGAAAACAGGCGTTCAGACTTTAAACAATAGATGGATAAAACTCACCGAGATCAAAAGACA
This sequence comes from Megalonaias nervosa, assembly GCA_016617855.1. NCBI lineage: Eukaryota > Metazoa > Mollusca > Bivalvia > Unionida > Unionidae > Megalonaias > Megalonaias nervosa. The sequence goes on from JAECUM010069562.1 coordinate 192, forward strand.
GTAGGCTTTTGTTTGGGACCGTTGATAATTAGGGAACGAAAAGAAGTTTCCTGGGGCTATTGTTAGTAGCACCTAAAACGTTAATCCTGTTTTCCTCTGACCCACCTCATATCAGTATTTTTATATTTGAACATTGCGTAGACAACACAATACATACAATATTTAATTTAATTTGAAGAAAGAGGTGGATGTGCGCTATAGTGGATATAGTATTGCATTACTGGTGTGTGGCAAAATGCTACTTCGCTACAAATATTTATGCCATGAATTATTACTATCTGTACGTGGGAATAATTCTGTTTCAAAATTAAAGTCAATGTAATAGGAGACTCCTAAGCTGAAAGCTGTTAAGTAATTAGAAATCGTTTGCGCGAATATAATTGTATGAGAAAAATAATTTCCAACCAGACTTATATGCAATAAGTATGGGAGACAGTTGTTTTATTAACTGTCACCAAACGTGTAAGGTAAATATATATATATATATATATATATATATATATATATATATATATATATATATATATATATATATATATATATATATATATATATATATATATATATATATATATACGCTGTATCGATGATATACAACAAGATGTATAAATTGTTCATTGAAAGGAAACGAAGCTTGCTGAGTTTCTTTTTAACGAAAAATTTATACAACGAGTGGTTTATCATTGATATAGCGTACATACTGTACATATATTTTATTTATATCTCATACAAATACATATATTTGCCCTTTTAACGGAGTTCAGATTTACTACAAGCAGCTGTGTATTCACCTAGTGAATGAATTCCTCACATCCCCGAGTGTGTCCGCTACGAAATGTGGTTCTATGCCTTTAGTGGCTATTTACAATCACCTCTGCATATTGATAAGTTGATTGTTTTCTTTTCTTCGTTTCTATTTTTCTCCACATTGATTTTAAATCAATATAATCCACACTTATGATTTAAATATGAAAGATGGTTTTAATGATAAAAGTAGAGCACTTGCAACACTTGGATAGCTGCGCCATTCATATACCGGCGATCGGAAGTTAATGTGGAATAGAAATTAAGCCAACGGACGAACCAGCAAGAGGTAATTAAAATATTTTAATATATTTACAGTTGATCCAAGTCATGATTCTGCTTTAGCAACAGTACAGCCAACCATAAACTCTCTCTCTCTCTCTCTCTCTCTCTCTCTCTCTCTCTCTCTCTCTCTCTCTCTCTCTCATCCTTTGGTCGGTTTGACTTAACTTTTACCATCATTCATAAGTCCAGAGATATTGTGGGATGACACAAACGAAAATCCTCTACGTTCATCTTTTCATAGACTTTAGCCCGTATCTTGTTACGATGGTCAAGAGAGAGAGAGAGAGAGAGAGAGAGAGAGAGAGAGAGAGAGAGAGAGAGAGAGAGAGAGAGAGAGAGAGAAACCTTTGGACATTTTCATATTTAAATAATAATAATCGATTTTTTAGAACATTATAATATGTTTAAGGAAAAACTACAAAACATAACATTAAATACATCACAGCATGTGTACCACGTAACCGAGGAAATTACTGGTTTGCAACTTTGTATCATTGATAAACACTGTAGATAAATCCCAAGGAAAATGCACATGTAACGTTACGACAAATCATATTCTTGTAGGTTACTTGGTGTAATTTATGTTTCAAGGTTTCAACCCAGTCCAAATTCCGTTTCTCTCTCACTCCACATTTCTGCGCAGTTAGTCCGTTATGCGTGAGAGGGGAGGGGAGAACAGAAAGCAGAAAGGATTGTGATGAAAATGTGTACCATATTACATTCATTTAGAAAACGGAGATTATTAATCCTTTTCATTGTTATTTTCATACGTCACTAGTGACTAATGTGAGGAAGTTGATCACTGATCTAAAATCAACTTCAGACGCTCGCCAGAATGTTTATATATGCGTTTTATTGCGCCATGGGCGGATCACAATTTGATATACCAATAGTATCGGTATATCAAATTGCTTTGTACCAGCACTTTATATGGCATGTTATTTTTAATGTATGTGGTATGTATATATATATATATATATATATATATATATATATATAGAGAGAGAGAGAGAGAGAGAGAGAGAGAGAGAGAGAGAGAGAGAGAGAGAGCAAAATTATATTAACTGTCACATGCTATAACTTGCATAGTGAAAGCTGAAACGGTGCGAAGGTTATATCCCATGGGCATGCAATATTGGAAACGAAATAATTAGACGACCTGTTTCATTATACCCTCTCTATTTTAGGTCTGACACGGAAACATGACTTCTACATTAATCTTAATCAACGTTGTGCTGCTTGTGTCTTCACTGTGTATTGGTCTGAAGAGTGGCAACGATACGATTAATAACTTCGCGTGCCGGGCCGACCACATGTGTGGACGACATAGCTATTCCTACACCTGGTGCTACACGGACGCTGACGGCAGCTGGGATTATTGTTGCGATAATCCCTGCACGTATGATGATAGCGATGCCTTGCGTTGTGATAGTGGCACATATAATTTGTTCTGTGGTAATTCTGGTAAGACAACTGCCCTTAGTCATACTTGCCGTTCATCGCATCAATGTGGCCATCACGGTGAGGAGTACTATTGGTGCTATACTGGTGATAACAAAAGCTGGGGTTATTGCTGCCATCCAGGTGCCCCATGCTCTCAGCGAGCCGGTTATAAGGGCTCTGTTTGCAATGCTGGTCGTTATAGGAATAAAGGTGGCTATTGGCCACCGTGTATGCTTACGGAATAGATGATAAGAGCTCAGAAACAAATGTGTAACTACCGAATGTAAGTCATATCAAAGCAAAATATGCACATTAAAAATATACTTTCTTCATTTGATTAAACATGTATATGAGCTGTAGTGTTATACATGATGACAATATGAATGCCTAAGATCGCCTAATTAGCAGTTACTTTGTCATTTAAACCCCAACATATAATGTCGTTGTAATTTAGATCCCAACATGTATTTAACTGCTTGAAATGTCGTTGTAATTTAGATCCCAACATGTATGTAACTGCTTGAAATGTCGTTGTAGTTCTTACAAAATAACTATCGGAGTATTGGTGGTAGATTTCGTCCTTGCCGACCATTATTATGACCTTAATTAACACTCAGCTACGTTTTCTTCACACTACCATTCTTGTATTCCAACATAGTCTTTTTTAAATAAATAATTATCGTTTTCTTGTGTTTCTTTTTAATGTATGAAAATTAGCCGCTGGTCTGGACTATCGATAATAAACCTAAACCTGACAAGTCTGCCTTATATTTGTGACCAAATTATATAATGCCGTCACACAGGTTGTCAGAGATGGATGAGTAAAATGGTGAATATATTTAAAGATTCGTGTGCCTGTATGTATTTATTGTGGATGGCCGACACGTAGACACGTTGTTTCCAAGATGTGCTATTAATGGCAGATTATGAAAACATATTCAAATTATTGATCGCCCCTTTTCCTTATACTGATAATTCTTTACCACTTAAAGAAGATTTACAAAAATAATTAGGTTGATTCAGATTTGTATCATCTCGTTAATGTTTCCCTCACAAAACAAGAAATAAGGAACATATCGTCAATGAATAACAACCATAAGATATTCTAAATATATTAATCTATGTGTAAAGGGGTTGTCGTGGTGTGCCCTCTTTTATTTGATTTAGCGAACGTTATCTAGAGTATGACCTCCCTCGATGTTATTGCCCAGTGCGAGTGGATAGAAAGAACATTAACTGAGAACCGAGCAAGACTATTAAGAAGAAATAAACAGCTACGAGCCCCCTTAAGCAATAAAATAAAATAAAATAAAATTAATCAATACATAAACTAAATTGCAATTTCAATCCAACAGATTTACATTAATGGAATTTAATAGCAGTGTTCAATTTACGGATTCGTTCATCATAGTAACGAGTGGTGAAAATAATACAATGTCCACGCCCGACTTGCATCACCTAGCGTTCTTCCTTTCTTGACTGTGTGTATCCCACGTCTACGCGTGTATGCTTGGTCCTTTCTCTGACCCTTTCTATTCCGAACTCTTTATTTGCGGACTTCTCTCTTGGACTGTCCTCATCGGGTTCCTCGGGAAGGGATATAGAAAGCTGTTCTCTTAATGCTGTTTCTTTTCCACACAAATCGTGCGTCCAGCACTATAGCCTGTCTTTTCCTTTCAAGACAGCTATCTGACCTCTTTACTTGTTAACGAGAGAAAACACTATTCTCAGGTTTTCCACCGGAGTCGGGCTTTTCTCTTCTCCCAAGGCAAATTTCTGACTCAAGAATTTTGAGCAAGTCGGTACCCTTAAATTCTCAGTACTTCCAAAGTGTACGCCTTAATTTTAACTGACCGATCGAAAGCAACTGTTCCTAAATATTTCCCCCCAAAGAATCCTGTCTTTCATCAGATTTTGACAGCATAGAATACGTTACAATCAACTTTCCTTTGAAGATTGATTATTTGACAAGCGGTTCTTCCAAACAGATACGGTCGGTGGCTCTAATGCACTTTTCCAAGATACCATTACAATGACTGGGTCAATTTCACTGAAGCTTAAACTTGGGCCCTTTTATGTCTCACAGATGAAATAAGAGAAATGTCAAAGTGACCTTCCTCAAAATTTCTGGCTTGACTATGATAAAATTTTGATGCACAACTTATTCAGCTTGAAGATTCAGTACTTCTTCAAAATTCGACACATTACACTATGTAAGAGTATAAAACCAGAGTGATTTAATCTAGAGAACACGCTTAACACAACAGAGTAAATGAAAGTTTTGTTCAGTCTGCAAATTGACGGGGATTGAATCTCTTGAGACTGTAACTGTCATTCTTACTGTCATCTCTCAAACTAATCTGTAAACAACTGAAAGTCATACCCCATACAACACTCAATAGAAGATATAACAAATTATATCTTTCTTCAATCGATTCGTCCAAAGCATTAATTCTCAACAAATAATTACAAGTGATGTCGTTTTCATTAAGAGAGATCATTTATGCATGGTTTGTGTCAACACATGAGTGATATATTGATTTGATTTGTCAACAGAAATCAGTATCCTATTCATTTATCAATAGATATGCTGGATGTTTATCGAGACATACTCATCTCTTATGCTCCACATATACGAGTAAGCAAGATGAGTAAGTTATTTCAAAATTTATATAATATGTGTATATAAACAAACAACAGTTTAAACGTCGAACCATAACGTTTATTTCCTTCCATGGAATATCAAGTTTTCTGTTGAAATTTTCAGCGTGGCCATTTTAATTAATATCTTTCATGATATTTAACTGGTATAGCGCCACAGTTTTCTAGATATAAACAGCTGCATTTCCCTTATTTTGTAGTTCTTAATTGAATACCTTAATATATTGACATCAACATAAAGAAACATGGATTTCAAATCACACTACTTTAAAGAGATCGGAAGTGGTCCAAAGACGATATAGAGAATCCAAACATGTTACAAAATCAAATATTTAATGCTAGGAAGGCACTGAATGAAAATGTGGTTGGACTTAGAGGATAGGTATCTATCAAGGATCACAAAACAACTTTTTAAAAGAGAAATCTAGGAGTAAATTAATTGTAGGATTCATAGTTTAAGAGACGATAACCTGAATTTAGCAAACATAACTCTAAGTTTAGGCGGTGAGATATTCAACAGTCTTCAGATTAGACGTATTTCTTAAAAGATGTTATACCACATAAACCACAAATCTTCTAAATAACACACATCCAATGCATCTAAAACTATTTGCGTAAATGGTCAATCAAAATTATTTGCACGAAGAAATTCATATACGACATTGCAATTGGCATATCTTCCACTGCCCCATTTATGTGTAATGTCCCGTGTTCCAAACGAAAATGGAGATGCCGATCAGATGAGTGTACAGGTAAGGAACCTACTTATGCTTGAGCCGAGGCTAGCTAGTCAGGGATGGAAACTACTTGTAACTTTATTTACGGTCGTATCCAGGCGAGGACACTTTCAGAAGTTGTTCTAGCAGCAACCATTTTACTGTTTCTTAAATGTCAAAAATATGTGAATGAAATTTGATACGGAATTGTGAGGATACGTTGCATGAATTATCCAGATACGCGCACCATATTTTGTTATCAGAAACAGAGAAGTAGGGTTTCAGCTCATTTTTGACCCAACATACTGCCTTAATCTTGAGTATGGCCGTTAATAATAAGATGAGTTTTAAATTATATCTGACTTATTTTCATGTGGAAAATGTAATACGTAACAATAAATCAACAGCGGAATACATACAAGAGCTAAAATAGTCAATACCATGATCCAGGGTTATCTCCAAATCTAGATTGCATCCCTCTCGTATTATAGGCCTGTCCATAAAAGTGATATCTAATTTACCTTAAAGGAACTTACTGCTCCTCCGACGAAATGCTGCGTTCGTTATTTGAAGTTCTTGAAAGACATGGTAATGTTTAATAATATATAATGAAGATTTATAGAAACAGTGCTGACAAAAGACTAATATACTATTATTGATATTCGTTTCACTCCTCCAAGCAGTTTAGGAGGATTGGCATTAACAATTGTGTTTACTCACGACATACAACACACGATCGATGAAGGACAACATACCAGTTCATACTCTCTTCTACAAGTATATCCGACAGAAATTGCCCACGACTATGCTACTAAAAATGCTTTGTCTGGATATGATTCTACTAATTTTTGTGGTCAAAAATAAGAAACGTTCCTTAAAAAAGCAGGTGAGACCATGAGTGGCACATTAGTTATGGCTGGAAAATAATATAAATAATATAACCTCAAGCTACCTTGTGTGATAAATTTGTCTTGATAAATAAAAATATATTGACGATAAAATAGTTCATATGAAGCATAACACTGATTATGTTATTCGCAAGATGTTCTGTATACATCGCGATTAGTATTTAGATGTTATGAAAGAAATCAAAACAAAAACAAAGCTAAAATATCATAGATAAAATCTTCAAAAAGCAATGATATGAAAATGGAAACACTACCTGTAACGGGAGATCTGCGAACAGGATATACAGAAAGAAACGTATTGCCTAATACATGCAAAATAAAATGTTTTATAGGAAAACCAGAACTACTGAGTAATCCTGAATCCTGGTAACATCATGGCTAATGTTTTTTGATTATGATGGGTGCAATTTTAGCATATTCCAATTATATTATTGTGAATCTGAGCTTTTTGAATCAGTTAAGTGTATTAACAATTACGTTAATCTAATCATTTAGCTTTGTTCCTAACTAGTATTGTTGCCCACACTTGGCTTTGTTAAGCATATTAACTATGAGTACAGTTTTTCAGTCATATGTATTGTACCATATAACATAAAATTTCAAACATTCATAACATCAATTAACATATCGTCCAATTTACATGCATTTTTCCACACACACACACACACACACACACACACACACACACACACACACACACACATATATATATATATATATATATATATATATATATATATATATATATATATATATATATATATATATATATATATATATATATATATATATATACGTCATTTTCCAATAACTTATTTCTTTTTTATGAGAACGTCCTGATTAAAACAAATTAACTGTACTGATTAGTTGGTGAAGCATTCTCCACAGAACGAAGTGTTTAATTTTGTTTGTTCTTGAAAAAGCTGCTCACTTGAAATATCATTCTGCTGCACCTAATATATGCTCATAAATAATAGTAATATAAAAAGATCATAACTTTCCAAGTTTCTTACAAGATAAGCCTCGTTTTAAGATGGCACATGCTGTGATCACATTATCCATTGATGATATACACTCCAATCTACTGCAAGTGGCATTTACATCGAAAATTGCCTAAAACAAATTCAGAACTAAATGTTGACCCTAATATGATCCTAATATTGGAACACTTCACGTAATATATAACCGTGATAAATAAAGAAATCACATGATCACCTTTAAGATTTTGTAATATCTTTCTACTTAATTTCAAGTTACAAAATGAAAAAACAGCCAAAAAGGCGCTCAAAAGATATTTACGTTTGTGCCTACACATAATGTAGATACCCAAAATCTGAGCCCTTCTAAGCAGGTGAAAACAAACTTGATGGACCTTAAAATCGTGAATATCATACTTGACGTTAAAGTGAACGTAAGTTTCAAGCACGTATTTCTTAAAAGCTTTATACAATACGTATATATATATGACAATGTTAATTAATATTTAGGGTCTATTCTAGAACTGACACTTAAGAAGGAAATATTCCGTCATCATTTGGAAAAGCGGTCGAGGAGGCAGCATTTTATAAGTATAAAAGGGATTGAACGAGGAAGTAATGTTAGGGATTGAAAATGTTATGCACAAATTCAAAGTTATCGGGATCACATTGGTAAATATGGCAAAGTTTATGATCAGGGGAGTTTGGGAAGAGACTAGTCTCAACAAGTTCCTAAATCCAGCACTGAATTACAAATGGAAACAGAACTAAGTATTCCAGTGTGTTTTGCTAGTGACAAATTATAGTGTGTGCCTCGACTTACAGAGCAAACCAGTGCAAAATATAAGGAAGAAACTCTATTGTGGCATCTCTGTGAATATGTCAGTATGAAAATTCATTGGTGAACTTTCTGTATATACTTTATTTATTTTATTAGAAACGTATCCTCTATTTGTCATATTCATATTTGCATTTAACACTGCCTTTAAGCAGTACTACAGAAGAAAATTCAGTTATTTATGTTCATGTTATTATAAAGACATTTATAAAGTCACGAATGAATGTACAATAATTATATGCAGTGTACTGATACCCTAAAGTGTGTATATTTCGATGGACAGATTTTATGCAATGTATTGTGGTCACACGACTGAAAACCACATTAGAAACAATATATTGTAATTAACTGATATATGTACCTAGATTACAGCAGTAAGATTTTCTTACATAGAGTATTGGTATTCCATACTGATAAAAATGCCTAATCAATTGCCAATTACACAACATATTAATTTTTTTCTTTTAAAATTTCACTATTTCTAATTTTATTTGGAAAGACTCCTTATACATTCATGTGAAGGAATATGCAGAGGTGTTTTCTCACCATAGCATTAATGGGCTCAGCTCACAGAGGTCACTAATGTTTAACAGGAATTATACTAACTATACAAGGTGAATATTTTAGACTGTCAAATTTAGCAATGTTTTGAAACGCTGAGAAATTACATTGCATGTTTTAGTGGCAGTTGATTAACTATTTATGCTAATTTGTATTTTAAACGTGAAATCTAGGTCTTCTATAATTTCGATTTAATTGGAACATATAGCTTCTAATGTATACATGTAGAACCATATGGCCAAAATATAACAATGTATATAACAAGAATGGCACACATAAATAACATACGGGATCGAAGATTTAATAACATCAAAACTTTGACGGTTAATTTCATTAAAGCTGATAAACATTACCCTGGCTATTAACTGACGATTAACTGAAACATTAAAGGCAATATATTAATAGACCAGATCTACTCATAGAAAAGAATAATTATGGTGCAAGGTATGCCAGGTGCGTGCATCTATTTTTCGAAACTATGTTGTCCTTAACATGACCACTTTCTAACTTCGGTACAACAATCAATTTATAGGTTTCGCTGGACGATTCAGTCAGGTTAGTGAAATTGCAAAGCAAGTCAAGTGGGGATTAATTGCGAAATGTGTCACTTGTGCATAAGTTGTGAAATTTGTCACTAAGCGATATATACTTTTCTTATTCCTATTTCCTGTTCTTGTTTTTATGTTCAGTCTGCAGAGGTAATTTAGTGTTGAGCTTGGATTTTGTTTGAGAGGAACTATTTATTTATACTATTGGTAATACAAAGTGCCCATACAAAGATCTCAACTAAAACAACATTTGAGACCATTGTGAATTCTGGACATTGCCATTGTGATACATTAAGATTGCTTGTCATTCAGAACATTTAGGACTTAGAATTCATTCTGAAAACTCTATTGTCTTGGATTTGTGATAGAACATAAAGGATTATTTTGAATTTAGTTCATGATACTGTAAGGGTCTCTTAAATTTTCATTTTAGAACTTAGAGAGATAAATTATTCCTTAAGTGTTACAAAACGTATTGGTTCTGGTTCTTCTGTTACATAGTTTAAGACCATAAAGACCTGTGCTTACCTATGCTTTAAACATTTTCTACGTACTCGTAATACTATCCAGCATTAGTTGGATGTTATTTACTTCGCTGGGTTTTTATTAATTTTCAATAAATAAGTGATAGAAGGAAATAAATTTGACCTTACATTTATTCTCAGATTTCACAACATAGCACTGTCCCACACTTTTATGACCGTAATAACGTTATGCCATAATATGATATTTAAACTTTGCCTTCTACGAAATGTATATTTCCCTTAATGTGTGTGTCGAGTGAATTTCAAAAACAGCCTAATGCAGAAGTACGTTCTAGATACAGATATGTCCGCTATTATTACCTCTTGACAGGTTCACTTACGGTTTTAAACTGATTTCATAAAATAGAACGTCAGCACATCATCTACAACGGTAGAAAATTATGCCTATAAAGTGTTTTCATAGGTTCTGTTCTTAAGGCACAAATGTTGTTTTAAGTTTCGATAAAAATGTAATGATAACGTTATGAACTCGGGAAATGATAACCGGTGATAACCATCAAGTTTATTGAATGCTCTATTGTTTAACAATACGTTGCACTTTGGGGTACGAGGAGGTGCTTAAGAACACAGAAACATGAATTGGGGAGATTTCTCGTGAGAACTTAAGCTATAATATTTAGATTTAAACGAGATGCAGACGCAGAAAACAGGGAAGAGGTAAGAAACATAAGAAATAATAAATTCACGATGTACAGTAGCCCCTTCTTTCCAGATAATTGCCCTGTGACTATCCACAAAAGTTATGAGAACAAAAGTCCCAGTTATGTATGTGACCCTGAAAATCCATTCTACCTTGCCCTTGTAACTCACATGAATGCACCTGGACCAAATGATCAATTGTTTATACGGGCACCAGCTGGGGAAAAGCAAACCTTAATACCCTACTGAAGAAATGAAAGCAAATTTGCATGGTTTGGCTTCTAAACGCATTATACACTCAAGCGTGAGAAAATTTGTATGACATAATCTAATAGAATACAATATTCCAGACACACATGCTATACACATCACTGGTTACAAAAATCCTAACTCTCTCAACAACTACAGAAAATTTAGTAACAACCAGAAATGTGTTCTTCAAACCTGTTTTCTTCTAACTTTGTCATATATCTCCTTTATGCCCCAGTTGAATCAAAGAGGTTGCATATAATCAGAAATGACAACTATTGTACTTTACCAATAAGGGGGAAATCATTTATCTGTCAACAAGTTATTCCACAAGTAGATTTTCTTGTATCATATCATTTGCATTACTAATAGCAACAATTGCCATATTTCCAGGACGTAAAATATCAGTTGTCCAAGACACCGTGAGTTAGAAAGTTCTGCACAAGCTCATCAGCTGTTAACACTATTTGAAGAGTCTTTCTTACCAGGGGTAATGTTACAATCAATATCGATTACAAAACCAGCATGCTACAACATTTTCAGTTATATACAATAGTGGCACAGATCTCTAATTAACCTTGAATGGCCAAACGTTCTACATTCTACACGACGTTAAAGATGTGTACCCCGTATCGTATCGTACTTTACCATAGAGCTATTCCAAAAACTAGAACTGATGTAAGTTGAAAGTTATCTTTTAAGAAATAATAACTATGGATTAATAATTTCATATAAAATCCATCTATTAATGTCATACTACCTCAATATTATCCAGCCTTGTAATGTTATTGTATATTTCGGATGGACTGGTCACGCCACAGCCCTCATTAAAATAGTTTGCAAAACAATTGCAAAGCCTCTTGGTGCAATACTTGCACAACTATAACTGTTATGTTGGTGCTGTTTGGGGGTGGGTGTACATGAGCGTCAAATATAGTTGTATTCTACTGAGATGATTATATTTATTTTATAAAACATTCTTCCGAAGACCGAATGTCCTACAGAAAAGTTTGCAGAAATAACAGTAACTGATCAATAACGATTGTGTTTAATGCTTTAAACTATAGTGTAAACAATGAAGGGTTTTTTCTACTTTAACGGAAACTATTTGGTGAGAAAAATAATATATGTTGGGGTATGCACCGAAACCAGGAGTTCCCATTCGCGAGGTTATGTTATTTGTCTCCCCAATTGGCAGAGACTTGTGGGAAGATAAAAAGTATTACCTCATGACTGGCATTTTCTTGTCTCGGTCCAAACCCCAAAATAGATTCTATTAGTATCATACACTTTGGAAACATGATACGAATCTGCTTGTGTGACACTGCTCTGTGTTTGATTATGACAAAGCTATTGTACATTTTTCAGGTGTTAATTTATTCCAAAGATTAATAGTACTCACATACACAGTCTGAATTAATTTCATAAATGGAAATTACTGGCCGTAAATATTGATGGAAACTAGTTGATATTATGAGTCAGATTCAACTAAAGTTGCAAATTTAAAACTTCCACTTAAAGCTGGATCAGCACTATGTACAAACAAAAAAGTTATGGAGGCCAGATGGTTCTCTGGCAAAATATTGCTGAAATTGAAACAGCACATAATGCAGTTGGTTATAAACAGTAGTGAAAAAGAGTTCAGGGATATTGCCATACAGCACGTCCATCCATATGTACATATGCACAGTGTGTTATATCTTTGAACAAAAGACAACCAGTTTGTGGCAATAGCAGACAGGTGCTAGTATATTGCTGGAAAGTTTCGGAACATTTAACATTCCTTTTTACTGCTGGCTAAAGTGTGGATAGGAGCACTTTTACACACATTTCAAATAAACGAGAATCATCAAGTGTGTCCAATCATCCATGTGTTAACACATATCAGTCTTGTGCATCTGGATGACGTCTTATCATTTCTATTTACCCCAATGAATTTAATCCTCAACCAAAACATTGAAAATATTAAAGTCTTCACCACACCAAACAAACATGTCACAATTAAAAGTCATGCAAAGAAAGAACTATACATGCAGTGGTAAATTTCCTTGAGGTCTGTCCGCACCCCCTTCTTGAAACTATGGAGCTCCTTATCTAAATATGGCAAGAGTTAATAACAACAGAAAATCTCTAACCGCTTGTACCACAAAAGTGTTCTGAAGAACCGGACATAGCTGACTGACACATTTCTGACTACAAGAAATTTCAGTTTTGCACAAATGATATTGAACGAACTTTTACTGTGACAACAGCTATTATAAAGAAAAAGCTTTCTTACATCATTTGCTCAAGAACCGCTGGGGGATATGACCAACTTTCACAGAAGGGATATCGGAAAAGAATATCTTTCAAATTGTACAAAATTATGCGCAGCTGACTGCAAATAATGGCTTTCATTAATAATAGTATACACACTTTAAACAGATTTTAAGCAAGAGTATCTGCAGTCTATTGAATGAAAAGATTTTCCAGGAACTAAATACAAGATCGCCTCATCATTTATACTGTAAATGTTTCATAAACCGTCTGTGATTTTCTTCAGCGATCTACTTTAAAGGAACATATTTTCCAAATAGCTGATTCGGCCGAGATATCTGATGGCAACATTATACAATTTTCTTTCCGGACAAACAATGTATCATAAGAAGTATTCTGGTGGAATCTCCATTTTGATATGACTTCCTGTTTTGGAGGAGCCACTTTGATAACATAATGCATTCAAGAGGAATAGTGAAAACACTATTTTAAAGATGGTTACATTGGACATAAGATAGATACCATTCTTATTTAGACTAATACGACATCATAATAATTCCTCTGGCAGTATTACTTTTCATTCAGGAGGATTAGCAAAAACAATATTCTCAACGTGGGAACTGTTGAGGCTATATTGAACATCAGATTGACAAAATTTTCGTTTCGGTCGAAGTAGACATCATCAGAAGTCTTCTAATGAAAAACCCATATTAATATTATCATCAATTTATCAGGAGAAGCAATAAGATGGCTTTCAAGATATTGGCTTTCAGATGAGTGCCATCTTCATTTAAAACCAACTATACATCCTAATAAGTCTTCTAGTAGAATCCGATGTAAATATGACTTTCTATTCAGGACAAGTAGCGTAAGAACATTTTCTAGGTGACCGCTCTGGCAGCCCTATTGGATATCAAATATGCCCCATTTTCATATACATCATAATAGGTATTCTGGATTAAAACCATGGCAGCATTACTGGTCATTAGACAAAAGAAAAGTTTTAACATGGAGCCTTGCGGCGGAATTGGACATGAGATAAACAGCATTTTCATGTAGGAACAACTAAACATTATAACAAATATTTTATTTAAAAACCCCGTGTTGCTGTGACTATTCATTCAAGCAGAGGCAGACGTATTTAAGGTTAGAATTACACCGTTTTGATTTAGGTGGCAGGGGATAATTTTGTAACTTTTCCCGCAACAAATATCTTAACATCAGGCAATGATGAGCTTTTTTGAGCAATTATTGTTTAATAAGTAAAGATATGGATATATTTGTCAATTTGGTGCTTCGGGCTTGTGATGTTCTTGAAATTTATGTGAGGCATGTACAACTCCAATATTTACTCCACAGTGTCTAGAACGAAAAATACCAATAGCCGCATAGTAAGCACTAGCTACCCATAGCAGTAGACATGTGTGTTCATGGCAAATAGAATGCATAAAAAAGAACCAAGTGTCAATTATTTTTAACTGAATCAAACTGTTTAGAACAAAATGTTTCTCAAAATTATCTCAGTGTAAAATGACCCGAATTTTCACTGTAGCAACATGTTGTGTCAAACTGACCTTCAGGCTAACCTAAGGAGCTCTAGATCATGCTATGCTATGGCAGCTTACGATACAGCTGTCGTCACTGTACACGCGTGAAAGGTATTGATGCTATGAAAAGCACACCAGCTGATACAGGAAACTACATATAAATATCTAAATCAAAATTAATAATGATGGATGAGGTTTTGTTTATGAAACGTTTAGCCAATCAGTTGCAAGATCAACTCATCAATACTTAGGATTGTCAAAGATCTTAATAATATGAGCCCATTTTCCACGATTGGTGACAATTGGATCAGAATTATAGTTTCCAGCGAAGTAGTAAACTCAAGAGAATCAGATGTAAGATCATCTCATCCAAACTGACTCATTACGAAAAGCACATTTCACAAGTTTGAATAACACTGGATAGAAATATGACCTCCTAAGTGATAAGAAGGTTAACCAATCAGATGCATACTCATATCATTAACATGTATTTCACTCACTATCTATATATTCCAAGATTTGGATAATATAAACACGTAATGAAAGTTTCATTAAAATCGGATAAGAAATATAGATTCAGAGAGGCGATAAGAAAAGTTTGCTTATCAATGGAAGATGTATGGATGGTGCATGAAAACAGATGGACATTGGATTCAGGATCATATCATAACCTCGCTTGGATAGGTGAACTAATATAATACACAAATATAGTTGCAGAGTATTTGGCAAAAATTATGTAGATACAACTACCAGTTATTATGTGAGGGAGCTTCGAAGAATCATTTCCAGGACTGTAAGCAATTAAACAATTTTAGTGTGCAGAATCTGATCGGATATTATTATGCAAAATTGTTTTCAACCATGGAAATATGGCAGTAGAATGAAATACGAATAAAGAGGGGCCAAGTTTCATGGCCTTCTAGATAGTAGTTTAAGAGTATTGTTAAGAAGCAGTTATTGATGGCCAACAGTCGGCAGGTGCCGGATGGCAGACACACATTGGATAAAGGCCAGAAACATAAGATATGCTGTTTTAACATCTCGCTTAAGGATTTTAATAGTTTCAAGTATTCTGAGGTTGTATATACAAGTGCAAGTTAAACCCGAAGTGTGTGAATCATTTGAACTATGCCAAGTTTTGAAGTGATTGATATTTGAGTTCTCAACGTTTTCCCTAGAGTAGTTTTGCTACTGGAAAATGCTTATGAACGCTCTTTATTTGTTTAAGGTGCCTCTGTAGACTCAGGAATATAGAATAGCCTCCTACGTGTAGACTAATGGAGGCAACAATTTTTCCTTAGGATGTGTTCGATGATGATGCTCAAGTTAAGGTTTTGTTTGGGTTACAAAGATAGCAGTTTATTTACAAAATCTTGACAAGATTGTATTTTAAGGATTTCACCATTTCATTTTGGAATTTACCTGTTTTGTATGCCCCTTTTTGATACCTAACATTATTTGACCCTGAATAGCTAGCATTGTCCTAATGTGTCATTAAACCATATATATATATATATAT
>JAECUM010069563.1:0-10441 GCA_016617855.1 Megalonaias nervosa
TTTCGTCCACGTGTTTTAATAGTATCGTGTGGTAAAAACAAAATATCTGCTTGATGAACTTCATTAGGGACACCAACATCAAAATGCGCGTAATGAATTCTTTTAGGTGGACTTAGGAAGATTTGCCATATTGCCTGTCGTGCTAACCATGATGCAGCGACATCACGTGAAACTTTTGCTGCTTCGGCGAGTTTACTAATAGCTGCTTTACCTCTCCAGAATCCTCTCGGGGAATAATAAACAGATTCCATTATGATAGTTATATAATTAATTACCAGCCCCTAACACTAGTTTACCTTTCATAGCAGTTTTTACTAGAAAACCAGCTAATTTTTCTCTGAGAGATTTATTAGGTATAGAATTTAACGCGTGAATCAATTTCACATCTGCGAGATGTCGGTGTTGCAAATCCTTACTTTTATACGCGACATCATGAACGTGACACGCTTGATCAATCTTATTTACTGGATACTCTCCGGGTCTTGGTTGATCTTGATCATCGAGTCGGATATCGAGACGAGTTCCTGGGCCACAATAATTATATCCGGGTAAATGTTTCTCACCGGGATATTTAGCCCATGGAGTTCCTGGTAATTTTCCTAACAAAGCGGCTATATCACCACCTGTCTTTGTTCCTGACTTAGTCATGGAGACAAATTTATATTTCTTGGTACCACATTTCACACACTTGCCTGTAAGTGCACGTCTTTTATTTTTTGTTGTTACTGTCGTTAATTCAGTAGTATCGGTAGGTGCTCTGCATCGAACACAATATAGACTCATATTATTTATTATATGGATATAATTGACTTTTCTGCAACACGAAAACAAGAGCCAGTAAAGCACCATCCAGCGCTTCCGAATTCTATCAGAATGATTATAATAGGCCCATCTGGAAGTGGAAAGACGCAATTATTGCTTAATCTAATAATGCGATGGCTGAATTGGGATAAATTATATTTGATAGCGCCATCTGTAGATGATCAGCGATGTTACGAAGTACTTAAAGATTTTAATGAAAACGCAAAATCGTTACATAAAGACAATGTCATAGACTTTATTACTGATATTGATGAAGCGCCATCTGTAGATGATCTGGATGGATTCATTAACAATTTAGTAGTGTATGATGATGTTATGCTGGACAAACAATCAAATCCAGCTAGAATATTTTCACGAGGTAGACATAAAAATACAGACGTGATTTATATTACACAGAGATATACACAAATTCCAAAAGTAATCAGAGACAACTGTAACATTTTAGTTGTGTTCAACGGAGTAGATAATCATACGCTGCAGAATATTTATTATGCTTGGTGTTCAGGCGACATGGACATGAATAAATTTAAAAATTTCTTTTCAAAAGCACAAGCTGCTCCCTTTGGTTTTGTAACAATAAATTTACATGATCCTAGGTCAAGATATCGCAACGGACTTGATATAATTTTTGGATAAAAATCATAGCAGCAGTAGAGCTAATTTAGCTGAGTGTGGTTCTCCAGTACTCATTATTGATAATATCTATAATAGCTGTTTAATTTATAGCAGCAGTAGAGCTGCTGAACGACCAACGCGTAGTGACCAGATTGTGAAAAAATCTGGTCAATTAAAGAAGTTTTCATTATTAAGACAAAAACTTATTTTTTTCAGGGAACCCTTAATTTTCAAAAATAAGGTCTCAGGCAAGTGGTCTGTTCAGCTCTACTGTCATTGTAAAAGGTTACACGTAGTATTAATGCTTAATCGAGTCTCACAGGAATTAATGACTTAGAATATTTTGGCAAGATTTATATCATTTTAGTGTTTTTATATCATTCAGTAGAACTAAGATAACCGACCTATCAATAATTGCCAATTAATTACTGATATAATCGATACCAATGGACCGTCAGTCAGTTCGACTCCTGGCTACATAACAGTGATTTTGTCATTACTTCCATACCGCTTATTTCATCTGAGTCATCGCTGAGAGGACACTGAGACTCATGCGATAATCCTTTCATAATATGGATACATTCATCTTGCTATAGCGTTTTCATTTTTAATCAATAGTTTGGTGAAATTGTCTTTAGTTACTTGGCGGTACTGTTAGAGTATGTCTCCAAATTTTCAGAAGAAAATTTTCAGTTAGAAAGAAATGATATTCTAATTTGTAGACCAAGTGTAGCTGACATGTTATTTTCATAATAAACTGTCATCATTTACTTTCTATGTCGACACAAACAAGAAACAGAATATTAACCTATAAGTATAACTCATCTAATATAAAGAATTTCATTGTGTCATTGTTTTAGGCCATTGGCCCATGAACAAAACATAAAACACAAAAGGCGGATTGGGAATGGCAAGACAAGACAAGACTTTATTACACTCAAATTGTAAAGTTTATAAAATATAAGGTATATAATAAAATGAAATTGTAATATTATTACGTGATGCTTAACAGGGATTAAAAATTCGGAAAATAAAATCTAAAAACCTGCCGAAGATTTTAAAAAGTCGTATGTTACCAGTATCCATTTTTTTAATTTTATTTATAACGTTGGTCCTAGAAATTTAAATATGAGGTAGACAATTTTGTCTTTCATCATGAGAATAAGAACACAGCAGAAGATAGTTATATTTATCTGCCATTTCTCGCGGCTGACATACTGCAATATATCTCTTGTTACAGGAAATATTAACCCATCTACGAGTTTCAACAGGAAACCTGTGATTTGCAGTTCTAGAGTTAATTAAAATTTCAAGCATATTTTTGGTAAAGAGCGATAGATTTTTTTCTAAATTCCAACTACTTCTAAACAAACTGTTCATGAAGACTTTTATATATCGTATTGATGTAATCTGCCCAGACTTGTCTGTATTGCTCTTTTAGTCGTAGTTCTAAAGACTTGCCAAACTGATTAAAATCAAATCTCCACTGTCCTACGTGAAGATCTGAAAGCGATCGATTAAGGGTCATGTTCTGGTGACCCATGTTATTACCATAATCGCTAATTTTATCAGCCAATCATATGAAGTCTTATATTTTAGCTTCCGGGAGACTGGACAGTACGACTGAAGAGTATCACCGTGCGCTGAACGATCTGAGTCACTTTCAGATTTCTGACAGCTACATTTCCATTGGCTAATTCAAAGGTCACTAGAAAGTGACCCCTAAGTGGTCGCTCTCAGATCCTCACGTTGGACAGTGGAGATCTGATTTTAATCAGATTGTTTTATTCGCCGCATATTTTCTGCTTTCGTGAACTTTCCTTTACAAGTTCTAATTTTTGCAGGCATTCAAACACTCATTGGCATATCATAGCTTACAGTCTAATTTTTTCTTGCCCAACCATAGCTTAGAGACAGCTTTTGTTGCATTGCTGAACAATCACCTTTATGTCTTTGATAAGAAAATGTCAGCTCAACAGAATTAATAAATTTTTACTTATATCGTTGATGATTCTTTTTAAATCGTTTCGTGTTATTTTATATTTATTGATAAGTTCCTACAATTCAAAGTCGATATAATTCCGATTTTGAACATTGATTTTCACCAGGAATTCGTTTTTTTTTTCTTCACGAGTCCCACAATCTTCAAGCTCTATTTTCTGTGACAGAATCAAGTATATGCAGCTGATTATGTTGAAGTTCGTATGCTAAAACTCATTGAATATATGAAAATAAAGGATTAAAATCAAGCACTTCAAAATTTGTTAATAATTGGAAGCCACTTAAGGTCGTTACTAAATCATCAATTAGGCTCTTGTCACCGGATATACCAGTTCATACTCCCGTCGTTCTTGTATTTTAGATAATGACAACACAAACGTTTCTGGTGATGTCACAACTTTGATCGTCGGACTAACTGTTGGACTGGGATGCGTTTTCATCATCGCTGGAGTCATCGCTTTCTTCCTTTACCGTCACTACAGATGGAGGAAATTCCTACGAACACCCATTGCAGAAATGACCCAGTTTAGGAAAAGGGCCACCTATCCCATCACCCACCTGTACTACCGAGATGGGACCAGTAGAGGTTACTATCAGAGCGTGGCCTCGATAGAAGAAACAAACACCGTGCTCTCAGACGAGCCGAAGTCTGGCGAAGAACCAACTTCAGAACCAACTCCAATGAAAGACAAACTTGAGAAGGAATAAGTGTAAATTTTTCTTCTGTGATAACGATTCAGTTGAAAGGTATAAAAGTGATATATACCATCCTGATGAGTATTAAAATTAACTAGTGAATTTATGATTCCAAAAAGAACGCTCTTAATTGGAAGTTGTTTTTACTCATTTTTTTTATAAAAAAAGAACATGTATACTAAACCAATACTAAATATATTTTATTATTAAGTTATATAATAGTTGGGATTATTTTGGGGATGTTTCCAAGGTGATGTGGAAATATTTAACACGATAGCCTTATTCTGGGGGACGTTTCCAAAGTGACATGGAACTATTTAACACAATAGCCTGTTACATGTGCAAATGATCAGTAGTTTTTTCCCCAATGAAAATGATATATTTTACAAACTTAATAATACACTTGTAAGGGTGTATTTAGAAAAGTTTTAACTGTGCATGCTATAATTTCCTCATTCCAACCTGTTACATAAAAATATAACCAAATTTATGGAATAAAGCATTTGAAGTCTTTAATATCATTTACCTTTTGCTGTTTATATGCATTTGTAAATTTGCTCCAGCATTTACATATACAATATCTTATTTCGCCAATATATCTACCTTGAAAATAGAGTAACATGTTTGTTTTGTTCTATGTGAAAGGTTTGTAGACATAATGGTAAATGCTCTTTCCATATTTTTATTTAAATAGTTCACAGTTTCTGATTTCACGCAGTACATATAATACGGTTTATATATTTGTTTGACATGAAGACTTCTTTGCCAAATGTCAATGTTCTAGGCAGTCATAACCTTGAAGCGCGGACAGGCAATTGACCTCCATCCACGTTGTGCACTAACGCATACCGCCTCCACATTGTGCGTGTTTCTAACTGCTTGACATGACGTTGACTATTCGAACCATTTCGACCTAATAATGTATTTCTACTTGTAATTATTATATGTGTTCCTATTTTTTCTTGGGCTGTGTTATATATGTTTGTTTAAAAGTTGTCATTTTGTACCCGACAAGAATATAACTTATTTTGCATTTCGCATAGAATTATTGTACTTCTTTTAGTTTGATAATTTGCCACATTTAGATTGTATCATTCGAAAGAAAACAGAAAAAATATTTAGATTTTCTATTGCAAATTTAAATTTAGAAGGTTGTTTATGTATCAATGTTAATAATTGTGGAATAGGGCGTGGAAACGACAAATTTATATTCCTATGAAAGATATATGCGATTTATATTGTGCATTTTTTTCGTGTGTGAGCATGAAGGAATTTATTGTAAATAATGATAATTGAAACCAAATGTGACGAAATGTGAGTTGTAATTTCACACTATGTGGAACTGTCTTAAAAAAGTGAAACTTTTTTAACAGAAATCCTAGCAGACAAAATTGCATGATAATAATATTCCAAGTAACTAGAACCCTTTCTCAGAGCACAGACTGATAATATTCCAAGTAATCAGCAAGCTTTATCAAAGAACAGATTACATATCATGAACCACTGAGCAAGGTTCAACGTCACTTTAAGGAATCCACCATTTCAATTATGATATACAGATCAGCGGTATACAAGTTTTTGCACTATGCAGACACAGACGACATGAAGTACGTCTGCTTTATTTCAGCTCAAAGGGGTTTTCAAACGTGCATTTAGCAGGAATCGCTGCCGAATATAAGTAGTGTTCAAATAAAACTAGATGCAAAACAAAAATCACCGTATTTTTAAACACACACACACACACACACACACACGCGCGCGCGCGCATCAGTATCTACATAATCTTTCTACTTAGTACTGAGTATAAATTTGCGCTTTTAAAATAGTAGCTGCTACAACCTAATCCGGTTTCCAAAACCGTCTATCTGAATGGTTGTCAGCATTTATAGTAATACTACTCCCCAGGTGGCGCTATTACATATGTAATCGCCACGCCACAACAAGTTGATTTCTGCAACTTTCTTGAAGGAACATATGCTATTATTTTGTCTCGTTTTTCAAACAATTCGCAAAAATCGACAGAAAATAGAGAAATTGTAAATTGTGATCAATCCGTGTCATATTTAACTTACCACATTTTCTTAGCTAAACTCACCGCAAAAAGGACTGAAAAGACAACTCAGAGTGAGGTTAACCTTGGGATGATGACAGGGTCAAATGGTCTGTGGTGTTGTTTACTACTTCATCTGAAGAGCAGTTTGCCTAAGTTGGTAAGTTTGATTTGATTGTGTGTTTTACGGCACAACAACACAAGTATGCTATTTAGTGCAGAGGCGACTGAATTAAGGTGCATTGCCCAATGATGCCCAACGATAGCCTATCGAACTGGTCCAATGGTAGAATTCGAACCCGCACCCTTTCTGTCACGAGTCCACGCTGACCACTGTTTTACATCTGGCGGTTTGAGTGATATTTCATTAAGCTGAGGTGAAAACTCGGACTTTATTTTTCATGTCCTCATCAAGTTTAAGACTTGACTGTGTAGTGCTGATTAAATATTATATGTACATAATGCCCTAATTGGTTTGCTAAAGGTCTTTCCCTCTGGGTAATTAGCACACTTACTTTTTAAATAGTAACTTCAGTTTCTTTCAGAATCGTAGTGTTTCGTTCAGTCTGAGAGAACGAGATATTGAAAGTCTATCACCGCACCAAATGACAACTGAAGCAACCGTGGCCTTCTCGTGTAGAAAAGAAAGGCAGTGGATGCTCTGATTGCACCGAAATAAGGCTGCTCTTATAAAGAGAGACAACATTGGCTCATTGCGTCACAAAATGCCATCTTAAGCTCACTACTACATATTGATGGCAAAATTTTTAGGTGAAGAAAATGTTAGCCAAACTCGCTAAATTAGCTTCATTGGCATGCTTGCTAGAATTTTGTGATTAGCAGTATAATTTTCTTACCCGACGCCGCCGGGCAAAGACAGTTTTCATGTGATCTTGCAGTTTCGCACACTGGCACCGAGGAAATGCACACATTAGAATATTTGGTCTGACCTTTCACCTTGCGATTGGCTTAGACTGTCTTTGGGCAAACTGTCATGGGATTTCATGAAAACGTTCTCATATGTTCTTGATTGTTCATTAGTATGCTCGCCCTAGGAACTCGATTTGATCTTGGAACAAAAAACAAAGCATTGAAATTGAAGAGATTTACCATGTGGAATAACTAGGCACATTTGAAAATGAAGATTTGACAATATAAGTGATCCAATGAGAACCGACACGTTTATGTCTTGCAAAAGCGCATGTTCAAACACTTGTATGAAAAATTTTACTTAGTTCAAAATACAGTGAAGACATATATTACATTGACTTTAGCAAGTCAAAACAATAAAACAAAGTAAAGGGGACAAGTATTTAGAACTAGTTGGTTAGACTCTTAACATACTCGGGATAATAACCAGACATGTATAGTAACTCGTCATACAGCATTGGCACACTTGGCGGCATATGTGCAGAGAGTACGTCATCTTTGTTCTAGTATCAAGAACCTTGTTCTCGCGTCAAGCCAAGGGGACCGTTGTAATCTGTATGTGCATTAGCATTGCGAAAATAAGTCCAATAATATCTGACTCGAAAACGTTCAACAAATTTTTTTATATTAATTATTAAATATTATGAAGGGTTTAGATCAAATTACCAACTGCAAGCATCGTTATACTGCACAATAGATTCAGGGGAAAATTTTATCGGCTACGTGAAATTACCCCCATCCTTTGCGTTTTGGAGACAAATCCTGGTGAGAGTTGAACTTACAGCTTTGTCGCTTGTAAATATTTTGCTCTTGTCTTTGTAATTATTTGTTTAATTATTCCTTAAATTACATATGTTGATGTCAAAAGAATGCACAGCTTCATAATTTACAAGTTTTTCATTGTTAACTAACTAAATGTCCAATTAATATAAATATGCTGTCATTTTTTCGTTCCTTTTTCATGTCCGCAGGCGGATTTCTTTAACGTTTTTACTTTTCTATTGCAAAAAACGTTTGTAAAATATGTGTATCAATATTTTCTTTTCTTCATCTACAATTTATCATGCTACATTTTCAACAGGTTAATGAATGCGATTCGTTTCCTTGTATAATTGTGAATAAATATGTTAAGAAATGCACTTTCGTTTTGAATCTAAACGTATAATTCAAACT
Organism: Megalonaias nervosa; assembly: GCA_016617855.1. Classification (NCBI taxonomy): domain Eukaryota; kingdom Metazoa; phylum Mollusca; class Bivalvia; order Unionida; family Unionidae; genus Megalonaias; species Megalonaias nervosa. The sequence continues at coordinate 8,288 of JAECUM010069563.1, forward strand.
TAACACGTTTCCTAAAAGGTAATTGTTCAAGAAATATATTCTCAACTGCAAAGTTTTTCTATAATGCTTGTGATTCTCACTCATAGATGCAAGTGGTCATGCAAACATGAAAGTTTTACAACAAAGTCATTTTGGTAGAAGATATAAATTTTTAGAATGAAGAGTTAATTTTGTCTTTTTTTGTTTCCCGATACCATTTACAAAAAGTCTGATAAAATCTCGTGTACAGTATCAAATCACCGGAGGTCGCATACAAAGGTCTTAGTTTCAACCAAATAAAGCCACGCACAAATGGGAATGGATCTAGATTACAGTGATTATAGTTACAACCAAATAAAACATGCGTGCTACGTAACCAAGTAGTGTGCATGAATCTAGAAAACAAATCGTGATTAGAGTTATTGATATTATACACAGCAACGTTTTGCAGTCAGGGTTGATTTATTTTCATATTACAAGAATTTCATGAAATTTTGTCCCGCCAGCTTCGCTATTGCATGGTTCAAAGACATCAAATGGTCACTGAAGCATAACGTGTTTACAAGGGTGAGAATGTTCATCATTGAACACACGCTCCGCATTCCATGACTGCACATGCAATAATGACAGAGAAATGGAGTTAAATGCAAATATTAAATCTTAATCTCAAGAGTGAAAAGGTAGGTTAATGTGACCTACTTCTACCTACTGTAGGTCATGCTCACAATGATGACAGGAGCCATCCCGTTTTATGACTGTAAATGCAACTTTTGGAAAATTGGAATTCAGTGTCTTTAAAATTTAACTGCGCAAAATAAATTTGTAGAGAACTGGAATTCAGTGCAAGCTGTGCCTGTCTACGGAAACGACAAATACACCGTTGAAAAGTGGTACTACCAATGTCTCCTATTCTTTGCAGGTGAGACAACATGTTGCAAAGAAAATGCTACTTGGAGCTATAAAAGGTGACAAAGGAGATAGATACCTGTCATTTGGGGATCGCAAATGAACTTCATACAATGGTCATGGATGCAGGAAATTGTCCTGGTTTAAAACAGTTACTCTTGATGACCAATGCACATATAGCAAAGGAAATGATTATTAACAAGAGGTCCAAGTGGGCTGGTATTGATCATCCGGACATATCGGTCTAAAATACAAATGTAGTAGTAACAATGCAGGTGCTTGGGTTGAGAGACAGTTGTGACAGAATAATTTCCAGGTTTTTGTAGAAATTAGATTATTGGACCTGTTGTTTAACTGTGTTTGTACTTCAAGTAACTTTTTCTGGACTAGGTGCAGCATATGCATCCTTTGTATGAACATGTGAAAGATGGTGATGCTAGGGCTCTACCGATCACATTTGGTCTGATATGGTCAGTTTTCAGTTTGGGAGAGAAAGTCTTTCGATTATATATATATATATATATATATATATATATATATATATATCTATATATATATATATATATATATATATATATATATATATATATATTGTTATGTATATTTATTTTAATTATTTGTTTGATAGTTTTAAATTTTTTTATTCCATTACATGCTATTGTAAGATGACTTTGTTTACTGGATTTGACATTTTTCAGAAATTCAGTTCACTTCTGTTTGACCTGACTGTAATAATAATAGAAACACTGTATCTAGTTGCTGACCTTGATTCAGAACCAGTAAGGGTTCTGGTAAACAACTTTTTTATATTTTTTTATTATTCTTTCCCAGAGTAAGAACCATTGATTTCAGTTAAGGCCATACTGGGAGTACGTGATATTAGGCATGTAAAAAGCTTCTATTTTGTTCGGGAAGGATGACCATGTGACCCTCATCCGGGAATCTGTTTTGCGTCTTAAACTTATGTATAACTGCTTTCTATATAGAATTTGTCAAGTCGGGCTCGAATCATATGTTGTGACCAGTTTGAGTTGAATTTTTATTTTATTGAATTTCAAGTGATTATTTTCCCTGGAAATACAAGTGCTCCTCCAAAATTCTTGGATAAGGAAATTTATTCAAATTTATTCGGAATTCAAAACTTGAATATTATTTTTTTTCTGTGATTCAACAAGGAACTGATGACACAACAGCACTTCGCAGGTTACAACAGACATCATCACCTTCCAGTTTAGATTTCATCAGGACTCGAACTCAAAGTCACGTAAC
>JAECUM010069566.1:0-2500 GCA_016617855.1 Megalonaias nervosa
TATATATATATAAAGAAAATGGTGAATAATAGTTCTTTCAAGTGCACTAGACCGAGCAAGGGATCACGTGTCAGGGATTGATTAAGATACATACAATAAACTGACAACGAACAGTGCAAAACTAGTTTCTAACTAGTCTGAGCGCTTTCGACTCTAAATGAGTCTTTTTCAAAGGCAAATACAAAACAGAGACAAGAGAAACAAAAAAGAGAACAATCGTTGAGGTTACAAAACTTTACATGACTGCTTCTACAGGAATAAAATGTTGAAATAGTTTATGCTTCAACTAGTTTGCTCCAACTTGATGCTCATGCTGAACAATATTTTATGTTCACCTAGAAATTGATGAGCCATATCGCCATCTGTTATTTTATGTAAACGTGTGTAGCCTCAAATTATATCCCTGATATTTCATTGTTATAATAGTAATTATAGGCTATTTAATGACTAATAAGCAGATAGATAGATAGATAGATAGATAGATAGATAGATAGATAGATAGATAGATAGATAGATAGATAGATAGATAGGTAGGTAGGTAGGTAGGTAGATAGATAGTTAGATAGAAAGATAGGTAGGTAGGTAGGTAGGTAGGTAGGTAGGTGGATAGATAGATAGGTAGATATCGCAGGATATTGTTATATATCGAATCATAAATTTTAGACCTTGGTTTAAGGAAATGTGGGAATGACAATTGGATTGTGAAATTTTTTTTTCTGTATTTCTTTGATTTGCGCCTTTGTGCGCTAAACTTGGGACAGTCAGTGATGCCATAATGGAATATTTATGGGACGGGAAATTGTGTGCAGCTGGTGCCTGCTGTTCTATTACTCGCTAAAAACCTACGGAAACTAGAGTTTTTAACCTTGCGGTGACTATAGTGTCACGATGGTTTACCAAGTTGGGGGTGTTTACGTTTCTGCGTACTTGTTTTTGGATGTTGCATAACTTGCGCCATTTTGGACTGATGTCCCATTCCTTTGCCATTTACTATCAATCTTCTTTCTAAATGTAATATAGATTTCCTGGACGCTGTATTCCAGTTGCAGAATACTGGGCTCATTAAGTTTGATTTAGCTTCTTTTGAAAGGCGTGGGGCCCATAGGCCAGTGCCTACTCTGCCTATTTGGTAATCCGGCACTGTAAATGCCATGTTGATCATTTATATAGTTATTTAGGAGAAATATTCGTAACATTTCGCAAATAGATGGCTTCATGAACATTTTTCAATTTCGAAACAATAAAGTAGACCTTGAACTCAACATATCAACTATATATATATATATATATTGAGAGAATATGCACCGTAATTCTTGCGTATGTTAAATCCCTTTGTTAGATGATCAAGCTTTGATACCAAAATTCTTTCTTAGGAGCTAAAACCACATTATGACGCTATCACAGTCCAAACATACTAATATATTGCACTTTTTAAAGCTTGATTTATGTGTCACATTGACGTCATTTGTTACGCAAGTGATTGCGGAAAATAATAGAATTGAACGCGTATTAGTTAAGCAATCTGCCTTCTGTCATGTTATGTCTCGTTACGATTGGTTGGTGCTGATTACATTAGAGATTGTGGGTAATTGATCACGGGCAGTAACCGCTTAAGGCGTCAAAACCCTGTTAAATGGTTAGGACCTGCCCGAGGACACAAAAGACGCTCTCCGCTATGACATACAAACCTTCCGGAAATTTTGATTGGCTGCTTCCAGGTTTACCCGCTTAATATATTCTCTTCAAAATCTGTGATCAGTATTTAACAGCCCGGACTTGTATCACGCACATATTGGGACCGAAGCTGATTGTGACTAAACGAATTGAATGCCCTTTTGAATTAATTTTCGATCGAGGAAAGATTCATTGCAACTTAAAGGAAACCAAAATTATTTGAAAGTGGATTAAGTAAAGGTTTATTTTATACGAGTAAAATTTCAAAGAGAGGTAAGCACCTTTTCCGACCGATAGCTGAAGTACACTTATATAAGTTATCTCCAGCGTATGACCATGATCGCTCCGGTGGCCTAGTGGATAGAGCGTCCGCCTCGGATGCGGGAGGTTGTGGGTTCGATCCCCGGCCGAGTCATACCAAAGACTTACAAAAATGGTATTAACAGCTGCCTCGTTTGGCGCTCAGCACTAGGTTAGTGTTAGGACTGGTCGGCCTGGTGTCAGGATAATGTGACTGGGTGGGGCATCATGCTAGATGTATGCAGCATGATGCCCCAGTGCTAGACATCACTATAAACTGCCACACTACAGACATCGTAGCGATATGACTGAAAAATTGTTAAAGCTACGTTAAAAATCCAAATCACACACACACAGACACACTCGTATGACCATCACTCCTGATATCTATCTTTAATTTGCATTTGATAAATTTCGTTGCTAAAATAATCTTTACTCGGCCGTAAACTTGTCAAATAAACATAATGATCAAAGGAACCATCAACTTCAATCCTTATATATCTAAGGTCACCAAGTGCAGAATTGG
>JAECUM010069566.1:5000-26162 GCA_016617855.1 Megalonaias nervosa
CAGTTGCTCCTACATCCCCCACCAGACCATCTACAGTATCGCCTTCTGTTTGTTCAAACCCAACCATGCCTCCTCTTTATTCCGAACACGACAAGCCTTATCAAAACCACTACTGTCTGAACGGAAAGAGTGACATTCGTCAGTGGGTATACATTCCAGTGAAGGTCATCTACCGAAGACCTCCGGAGTACACAAGCTATGGTTCCTACCCCATCTACAACGGGAAATCCAGCAGGACAAACGATATTTATGCCCCAGGAGCCTACACCCAAGTGTATCAGTACTTAAAGAACGGAAAACCCGCTAAATATGATAAATGTGCAGAGGGTGACAAGAGGATCTCTTCTGTCTACATCAAATCTGTCGGTCTTAATTATGACGGTACGTACAAGGAGTACGCCATCGTGGATCGACGTATAGCCATTACAGAATCCACCGCTTACATTGCAGTGAAGAATCCAGCCATGGAAAGCACGTTAGCCCTTATTCAAGCTACCGACTCATGTGGCAGAGTGTGTAGACCTATTTGCAAAGTGCCAAATTCGAATATCTACCGTCCCTGCAGTGGAGCTGTCCGGCTTACGTCCGCCTTCCCAAGACATTACGGTACTGACTTCGGAAATGCTGTTATGGACGTCTGGGATTTCACATCTGATAAGAACTGTCCTCAGTTTAACACAGAAAACATTGTAATTGCCTTTAACTGCGATTTCCAGACAGACTGGTTCTGGCCAAGCAAACAGCCACCTGTACAACAGTCTGTTCCACCAGGACATGTAATTCACAAACCTAGAAAAGTACCCGGAACCGTAACGAGACAAGCCCCCCATGTAGAAGCCGGTCCAATCCACAACAAGGTCACTGTTGTACCTGGTAGGTAGATGTTTCTTGCTATCATGGTCATGCACTTTTCTAACGTTTTAACGAAATTATATATATATATATATATATATATATATATATATATATATATATATATATATATATATATATATATATATATATATATATATATATATATATAATGAGAAAATAGTAAATCGACAACGTGCGAATCCAATATCGCTTCGTACGACTTAGATTTGATTCTTCAATTAATTGTACTTTTATTTTTACTTTAAATTGGAATAAAGAAACCTTTCGGGTCCTCCCACATATATATATATATAAGAAGACATATTTAGCATACATGTTGTGACATTCTTATATTTAACATAGGTTCTTCGCGGCTCAAACACTCGATGATTCAGGGCTAAATTGGGCACCGAACCATAACATTTCCAAGCTCTAAAATATATAGATATTTATCAAAGAGAATATATTATCCGAAGACAAATTTGCCATACGCATGAGTAATTTGGACAAACCTCGATATGCTGATCGATCTATGAACATGGAATGCCTAAAGGACATCCGCAAACCATAATATTTTGAAGGTCCAGTTAAGAGCAGTTACCATGCTGCCAAATATTGTCCTCTTGATATTGCATAGAAATATAATCGAACCCCTTGTAATCTCTAACGTCTTTCCGTTACATACCTAAAGAATCGGAAAGGACCATGATGAACAAATTTAACCACTGTTCTTGAGATGTCCTGAACTTTCATTACTTTAGAAGAGACGCAAAATTGAATCTTATCGCTTTTCTTAAGGATATCAACATCTTTAAACGTGCTTAAGTCCTTTAATTTCGCATTTAACATGGTAACACTAAAATACATGTGTTTATTAAATTCGTCTTATGGTCTGTTTATGTTACATTTTTAGTTTGCAACCAAAGTTATATTGTTAGAGTATCATCTACTGCAATTATGATATATTTCCCTTATCTACGTATTTTTTGTTAGGTATAAAGTCATTAACTATGCCACATATACTGTATCATACATGTCTCTCTGTTGTATTTTCTTCCATGTCTTTTTACATGTGTTAAGATTGTAGAGTTTTCCTCGAGGTTACGCATATTTTATAGCACTTATTTTTGCTGCTCATGTTTTGCCTCATTGGTGTTTTGCCTCATTGGTGCACCGTGCGCTTTACATGCATTTTGTTGACATTTTGAAAAGCAGGTTAACTTGCACTTCCAAACTTGGTTTATCTCAATCATCATTAATATTTTTATATCAATCAACATATTTATTTACAAAACTGTTTGTAAATTAAATTGCACATGCTTAGAAATGCAAGAAAGTTTTATACAAATTGTTCGCCCTTTCTTTATCTGTAGGCTCCATCATTTATGTAGCATCAAAACTGTACCTCTTTTATTTGTTTCTAAATATGCTTTTCTTTCATTCTGAGCACTCAGTTTATTTCTACTAATGTACTCTTGAAACACCAGTTGGTTGTAAAAGCATGATGGATAATGGTCAGGAACGTTTCCTATATTTTGTAGTTTAATCGTTCCTCAACGATGCATATCGATTGCATATAAACATTTTAGGACATATTTCTGGACACAAAAAAATGTCTAAAACAAACAGATTTCATAACGAATTGTCAGTAAATGTGGACAAAATGAGAAACAGAGAGATAAATAAGAAGAAAGTTAGACACAATCAAAGTATGTAGATTAAGAGCTTGTCTATTTTTATTCACCAGGCTGTGACCTAGGATACGGATGTGTTGTTAACAAACCATGTGCAGTTCTAAACAAAGAAGGAAAAGACATCGGATTGTGCTCCACTCTGCAGTATCAATGCATGAATTCATGCCATTTGTATGCAAAGTGTTGGTACGGAAAATTGTACGTGCAGCAATGTAATCGTGGTACACGCTATGACCCATTGAGCCTGAAGTGCGTGCCAGGAGTGTGTGATTACAGTCGTTCATCGATGGGATTGCCTGATGCACGACTTGTGTGAAAATGAAGATGACGTCATGCCTTCTTGGAGAAGGAAAACGTGAGCCTCAGGACAAATGAGTGTTTGAGTGATAAATCTTCAGTTCAGATAGAATATATTAACATTAGATTAAATTTTATTAGTGACTCATCCAATCGTGGTTGCTCGGGGAATGATTCCATCAGTCAGAAACATGGTAGTCATTTTCTTTTATTTCACGACATTTTCATATTAACACGAATTGACCCAATACCTATATTTTCTCTTTCTGCTATAACGTATGCGTTTACTTCAACATGTTTTCATACGATAATATTTTTATTTTATATCTTGTACCTGACTGAAATACTGCAGTCTTAAAGATTGTTTTGGTTACCTTTTCAAGTAACTTGATGTTTGCCGTGAGAATTCCTAATGAAACACATTTTATCAGTAATTATCCCGATGGTGAATTGCTTTAATCCATTATTTTACTTGTTTTAATCTCACTGAAATGCTATTTGAGATTCAGTATGAAAGAAATATTGTACCGGCCACGATATAAACCTTGTCGTGGAAAAGTGTTCAGTGCCGAATATTGTACAGGCCACTCCGGAAACCATCTCGTGAAGATGTGAAATGCCAGATATCGTACAGCTCACGCTGTAAACGAAGTCGTGGAGAAAGTGGGAAATTCCAAGCTACTTCAGAAATTTAGAATGAAGATTTTCAGCACGTTGGACTTTTTATTGACTAGATTTTGATTAAGACCTTTATCCAACTCTGTATCATTTAATTTTAGTAATAATAGATTTGAATTACATTTGTATGATACACACGTTATTAATTACATTATATGTGTATGAAAAAATATGACCTTCAAAAATCTGTGGTATAACAGCGTTTGTTTGAAATGGTCTTTACAATGTTTTTTCTTTAAAAAAAATATATTTATCAATTATTTATATTGTTGTTACGTGCAATAATTCATGATTCAGAGTGCAATACGAAATAAATTTATTTTTTCTAGACACGTTTTCATTAGTCTAAACTAATACTTTTCATCTGTTTCTGATTATTTTTTTCCTTCTCAGTCACACACACACACACACACACACACACACACACACACACACACACATATATATATATATATATATATATATATATATATATATATATATATATATATATATATATATATATATATACTTATACATATATATATATATATATATATATATATATGTGTGTGTGTGTGATAACAGTATGTTAATCTTGACAGATTTGCTTTGACTTCTGTTACAGTAGTTTGGTTTGATGTACAGCGTCATACAATAATCTAGCTGCTATATAACTATGTTCCACTGGATTATTATTATTATTATTATTATTATTATTGTTATTGTTGTTGTTGTTGTTCGAAATGAAAAAAACGAAAAAACAAAAAGAAAAACAAGACAACACTAAACATGTCTATAGTGGCAATCAGAGTAACAGTGTCTGGGCAAAAAAGTGCTACACATATACAAAATAATCTTGCCAAGAAAAGATAAAAAATAAAGTTGTGTCACTCACCTATCATACAATATGTAAGGTGTTGTTTGGTGCCCTGTATATGTAGAAGTATCAACGAACTTATGACTGCCATGTAACAGGTTGTTATTAGTGGCCAAATTAGAAATTTTAATCAGTTTTTATTTCGTTTTCAATAATCCAGATCACGTCAAGACCATAGCAAACACTATAAATATCTCGCACAAGACAATCCATTAGTTGCAAGGTACAAAGTATTGACTCGTGAATAAATGTGGAAAAAATTCTTATATAATCACACCATAGAAAAATACACCTCCTCCTAGAAAAGAAGTAAGTTTTGATTTTGAATTTATTCTAACCTGGATATTATGGTATTTCCTCTTCTCTCCGCTGAAGATACCATTAATTAAGGGCCGTTATATAAGCTTCCCTTATCGTGCCTTGTGTTCTATCTGCAACTACCAAGTAACAATGTTAAGAAACAAAGATCATTAGTTCTTTCTTTAACATGAAGAACAACAGGTTTTCAGTGTTCGTCTTCAACATATCGTAGTACAAGGTGAATAAAGGAAAGAAAAAAAAAAAAAAAATCTGCTGGTATGGTCATTGTTTTGTTTGTAAGTTTAACGCAACTTTTCAGCAAACTGATATTCTGTGCAAGGCGGCCAGTATATGTGGTGGAGGAAGAACCCGGGAAAACCCCAGGAAAACAAATGACTCAGAGGAAGCTACCTACCTACCTACCTACCTACCTACCTACATACAAACATACATATATACGTTTGAAAATCAAAAAACATGTAAAACAAAAATATTTCTTGTTTTTCTTAGGTTTTTATTCAATATTTCAATATTTACATATATTTACATATATCACAAATTTCACATACAAATTACATTATACAAAAAATAGTTAAATCATATGAAGAAAAAAAAATTGATGTGCGCAAAGGCCTACAACTGTGAGATGCACAATGTCTGCGAGTAATATAATTAATTGTCATGGTAACATAAATGTCGTCCAATGCAGTGTCACAAGGCTGTAAATGTAACTTATTCAATGACACGTAATACAATAGTGATATACATTTTCTAACACAAGTGAAAGTAAACAGTGGTTTGTCTGGAAAGCGATTGAAGAAAGGATGAAAAACAATATACACACGTGAAGTGTAAGGGGTTAGGTACGGCATATCAGTTGTTATATTTATTAAAGACTGATGTCTATTTGTAATTCGAAATTATTCAAGGTGCAGAATAGTCCACTAAGGCATCATTTTATCAATGAAATGAACGAGGTTGAGTCGGGAGTAGTCGGTCCTGATTCTACATTTTAAACGGGAGAGATGTGTGTGTGTGTGTGTGTGTGTGTGTGTGTGTGTGTGTGTGTTTAACGTAGTTTAAACAATTTTTCAGTCATATCGCTACGATGTCTACAGTGTGGCAGTTTATAGTGATGTCTAGCACTGGGGCATCATGCCGCAGACATGTAGCATGATGTCCTACCCAGACACATTATCCTGACACCAGGCCGACCAGTCCTAACACTATCCTCTTAATGCTGAGCACCTCGCGAGGCAGCTGTTAATACCATTTTTATAGGTCTCTGGTATGACTCGGCCGGGATTCGAATCTGCGACGTCCCGCATCCAAGGCGGACGTTCTAACCATTACCATTAGGCCACCGGAGCCGTCGGGAAAGATGAAGATGGCAGGGTCTTACTAGTTACAACTTACTTATGGTAGTATGAACGAATGCGTTTGTTCCACATGACCTATTAAGCAGCTGCTAAGAGGCAAAGGTCATCGAATACAAGCTCGAGTAACCGAGCCTACTTTGGAAAAAGGCCAAATCTGAGGAAAATATAGAAAAGATTGAAAATTTTGGTTAGCTTTTTCAACCATTTAATAACTATATGTTGTAGTGGAAATACAAGTTTGCATTCAAAGAATGGATGGACTACAGTTTCAATACCGGCACAGAAAGGCATAATTTGGATTTGGCAATTCGTTTGCAAAGAATATTTTAATTTAAGGGCAAGATGTGAATATCTTTAAAACACACGCTTCTGCTGATGGGGTCTATGCATTTGTTATACAGGTTGTTCCCAATGTTCGGGAAATGTGGGTCATACAGTCTTAAATTTTGGATTGCAAAATAAAGTTCTTAAGTTGTAAATGGTATATTATCATAGTAGGGGCTTGTCCGAAAACAAAAGACTGGTTCTTTTCGGGAAATTCCTTCAACACTTTTATGCATTTTTCGTAAAATTGGGGTGCGTATAATGTATGTGTGAAGTTATTTGAGCCTAAAGTGGGGTTGAAAGATTTCTGTTGCAACCCAATCCAATACCTGCAAAGAATTTCCATTTTACAGAATACTTATCGTTGAGAAATGTTTGTATGTGCTATATACGAAGGGTTCTTATTTTGAATTCCTAAAGAGCAATGATAAAACCACCTACTGCGATGGAGTTAACGCACACGCCTCTGGCAAGGGTTTCAAATTTAGAATTCCACAAAAATACAAATATGTTTCTATTGATTAAACTATTATAATGTTTAGGAAGGTCTATCACGGTAGCAGTGTACCAAATTGGACTGCAGGCTAGAAGGTTAACGATGTGAAATTTGGAAACAAGGGACAAGTTGCTGCTTTTCTAAATTAATAATGTTTTTTCAAGTTTATTATAGTGTTTCTTCCAGTGGACATCAGGGATTAAGTCATTAACAAAAAGAAAACCTTCGAATTTTAGTTTATCAATCCATTGAATGCTGAAAGGATGATCACTACGACTACGTCATTTTCCCATGATGATACCTTTAGATTTGATATAATTTGTCTTTGCTCCAGAAGCCTTTTCATACGTGCATGTCCGTAATAAATATCGTTCTATTGATTTATCTGCGCAACAGAAACCCGTGATATCATCCGCGTAAAGGGAGATTTTACAGGACTTTGTTGCACCTCGTACTTGGGATACCTATGATTTCTTGGTCGCCACGAATTTTGGCTGAGAAAGGTGCATATACTATTGCGTATAAAAAGGGGGGGGGGGTACTGCAACCCTGACGTACTCCTTTTAAAATTGAAAACGGATTTAAAATAGAATTATTTACTATGACAGATGAACTTATATCGGTGTAGAAAATGGATTCCAATTTAATAAAATGGAAATAAAGCCGACAGATTCTAAAAGTTTTCTACATAAACTTGTAGTTTTTCCGTACTGAAGGGATTTTCTTAGTCTAAACATGTAAATGCGCATGACAGGTCTTTTTGTTCTATATAATCACAAATATTTTTATCAAGTGACCGTTATCGAAAATAGAACGACCCTTAACTCCGCATGTTTGATCTAGGTGCATAATTTTTGACATAACTTTTCCAAGTAATAATTTTTGATAATATTTTGCAATCTAAATTCAATAGGGAGATAGGTATCCAATTTCTCATATTACTGGAATTTTGATGATCTTTGCATAATAGTGGAATATTTGATAGTTGTTTCAGAATTGGACAAAGTATTTGATTCAAAAATACAATTATTTAATTTGACAAGCGTATCGCCTAAAAGGTACAAAACCAGCTTTGTTTCAAAACTCTTTTTTCGTTAAAATCAAAATTAAGAGGACTTAGGGATTTATTGTTTTTCATCGTGTTTATATATTTATAAAATTCAGTTTTGGTTATTGGCCCGATAAGAAAGTGGCTATCCACTTCAATTAGAAGAGGTAAACTACTTAGAAATTTGTCAGAAACATGTGTATAATTTGGAATAGAAAATAATAAAACAGTTTAAAATATCAACACTAGAGTTATATGTTACTGTATTGCATTCAATTTCAGTAATAATTTTATTAGAACCCTTTTTATTTTCTAATTGGAAGAAGAATTGACTCGGTAGTTCATTATTGTCTAATATTTTTGCTTTACTTCGAATTATTGAACCTTTATAAGTATCAATTGTAATTCCTTTACAGACGTGCTTCGTTCGTGTAATTGGAGGAGGAGCTGTTAGTGTAAGTTCGACTGGTTAGTATAGTTAGGGAGGTGTCTTGTGTATTCCTATGCTATGTGTGCATTTTTAGTGAGGGGTTTAACTTGCGAAAGGAATCTATTAGATTAAAATCGGATATTATAGATTTTAGTATTTGAGTAGAGGTGTCACTGTAGTTATTTAAATCAGCAATCCTATATAATTGTGGGTTGGGGACACAGTTAAATCCACTACAAGAATACTGTTTTGTTGTCCTGTTTAGTACGTGTACTACGAAGTGGAAATTTACTTTTATCTGAATCAGGGGTGGGGGCGTAAATATTGATAACACGATAACATGTCTTATTAAAGGTCAATTCTACGTAAATTAATCGACCATCAAAGTCCGTTTAGAATTTAGTAAAGGTAATATTAATATTAAAATTAATAAAAGCTACTCCGGATGAGCGAATCGAGCCAATCTGATTAAAATGAGATCACCACTGACCTACGTGAAGATCTGACAGCGATCACTTAGGGATCATGTTCTGGTGACTTATGTTATTACCAAACTTGCTAATTTTATGAGCCAATCAGATAAAACCTTTTATCTTCGCGTTTGGGAGACTGAGCAAAATGCCTGAAGAGCATCAGTGTGTGCCTCTTGAGCTGATTCACATTCAAATTTCTGAAAGGTATATTTCTATTGGTTAACTCAAAGGTCACCAGAACATGACCCCTAAGTGGTCGCTGTCAGATCTTCATCCAGGACAGTAGAGATCTGATTTTAATCAGATTGGACTCGAGCCAAAACTCCAAAGTGCGTTAGAACATAATTGTTTGAAATGTATGTTGACATTCAGGCTTATATCTGCTGCACTGAGATGTTGTGGTCTATTCCAATTTAGGAAAACAGATACCAACGAGCTCATAAGTCAAAACATAAAATAACTTGACGTTGCCTAATCTCGTTAGAACGTTAATTAGCTAACCATAGCTTGGTAAGCTACATCACTCATAGCTACATTAATGCATATTTGACATTTTTATATCCTCATCACCTATCTGATTTAGTCGTTTTAGGTATGAAGTTTATTGCAATATATTATCATCTTTACAACTGACTGTTTACATAATTTCTATTATGCCGATTAAGCTGCAGAGGTATCAGTTTTGATTACTTAGAAAGGACTAGGTTGACTTTAGAATACAATCCACCATAAATCAGATTTAATGACATTTTTTTTGTTTTTTTTTTTTTTTTTTAAAACAGTTTGTTTTCAACACTGGTTTTAGTCTTCACTATATTTTTTTCATGCAGAATGATGATGACGTCAAATACAGCAGAAAATATCAAAAGCTGTGAATCAACGTTATTTTTTGAGCGACGTGCTGTGTTTGTGTACTATAATGCTCACATAGATGCGAAAAAGGAAACATTCATTTTCTTGTTACCGTGTATATTTATCAAAACTGATATATTTCATATTAGTTATATGATTCTTAAAGTTGCTTCAAAATGACGAACATTATCCCCATTCATGCTGGATCAGGCGCAGACGTTTCACATTTGTGTCATTCAGAATTGTTCTCTTGGTGAAATTATTTATACCAAAGATTTATTTTATTAATGTAGTGCAGTTAGTTTTGCTATTTATAGGTTAGTTAAAATTTGCCCACCTCTGAAGTAAAGGTTCTTGCCCAAGGATACTCCAGGTCGACCCAGACTGATCCAATGGCAGGATTCGAACCCGCATACTTTTGTTCGCGAGTCTGGCACGTTAACAAATGAGCCACCTAGTCCCCTGCGTCCATTTATCGCCCTTCGCAACATGCACGAGAGCGCATCGGGCCTATTGTAAGTCCGTGATGGGGGGGGGGGGCTGAAAATTTAAAGAATGTGTGACAGAAAGGTATTTGTTAATTGATGTAATACTGATATCATCTATGTTTAAAGTTATTCACATGGGGATTATGCGTGCAGGCATTTATATTAGAAAACAGAGACTCCTGACATGATTTAATATGCCCGAAATATTGGGCAAGAACGGAAATAAATAGGATTATCACAGCGATACATTACATTAAACTTCCAAATACAGGTCTTCATTCGGCATACTTCAGTCCCCAGTATGCCCGTTAAGATTTTGATGAAACAATGAAGATCAAGCATTGGTCACGGCAACAATGGGACATGGGACACCCCTTTCCCCCTACCACACTCACACCTACCCATCCACACAGGACACAGGTACATTTTGCTCATACATCTCTCTGTTAACTTTACACATTAACTAAAACAATGGAAAGCTGCCGCCGCATTTACCAATGTGTAATACTTATTATTTGCTTGTAATCTACGTTACATAGCACTATTACTAAGAGTAAAACTAATTCTGAATAGGAATAAATTATGAACTGAATTTATTTCTGTGGTTTTTAAGACTGGTTACCAGATAAAAATGTTTGTAAGAAATATCATGCAGGCTAGTATAGGAGAAAGAATCAAGGAATTGTCAGTTTGAAGGTACCAAGTTTATTTGCCACTGTCCCAAGATTAAAGCTTATATTTAGCTTGCTTCTTGATCATTTGAAATAAACCTGTTAGTGCATCAGTCAGGATTTTAAATGTTCTCTGAAGTTTTCATTGGCTCAGAACAATGTATCAATAGTAACATGTTCATTTCTTATAATATTTTGCCCGGGATGCCACTTATGCTACAGTCGCGATCGTTAGCATCGATTTGGAACATTCCCATCTATAAATAGAATCGAATGTCAATTTATGCGTTGACTTATTTCAGAACAGAACAGATCAGAACATTATTGTTTCGAATGATGCAAATAAAACAGCCAATACAGAACATAATGCATACATGATACATTGGTGCATTCATGCATAAATGATTAATGAATAATGGTGACAGAAAATCTGTGTAAAGAGAGAGAGAGAGAAGATAACCTACCTAAGTTGGAATGCATTATAGGATTTTTAGAGTTGTTGAATCTTTATTTTGAAATAATTGTCGGACACTTGGTTTCTACTAGTTAATAAGAATTAATAAAAGAATGTTTAATTATAGGTATAACAGATCAAATCAGTTATGCTATGTTCGCATTTTCGTTCATGCCTTTCGTTTACTACATGTATACCAGTCTCGATACTTTATGGGTCTGATGAAACGCTTAATTTACTTAAATCTTATTTGTTGTTTGCATTAGCAATTAATTTAAGATAAGAAGTTGTTTTGAAGATACATTTTATACCTTGATACATATAAGAAGCTTTCGAGGTAACTGCAGAACTCCAGTCAGGATAAAACGTGTTGTTTAGTTTGGTCAGAAACAATTAAAAGGAAGATATTGGGACTAAATTAAGGTTATACCAACTTTTTTCAAACCCGGAGGTGAGTCATGTATTTTAACACCGGAAACCTATTTTTGTAATTCTCTTTTTTTGCAATCGGTAAGAATTAATTGATGTATTTAAACTAATTTTCTGTGCTGACCAGTTTGAACAAGTATTTAATAACACGTACATACCTATTTACATTTAGTGAATATCGTCCAGCTCTCCATATATTGACATATTAATGGTAGATAGTTTAACATCTAATAACCACTTGCAATATTTTCTATGTACCCATTCTAAATTTTCAGCTTTTAAAAATATTTATATTTCGTAGCAATAGGACATAATCAGAAATCCAAAGGAATCAATAAATCAGACATTGTATTCAATGAGCATTGTAAATTATTAGAATGTTAAAAGTACATTCATTGCTTTGACACTTTTGCCATGAAAATGTTTGTACAGTTCATCCGCATCTTGTATTTACATTCTGCCATACCTTGGTTATTGCGTGTTTGTGTATTTGTAATTATAGTCTGTGTATAAACACCAAAAACCATTTCGTTGGTTCCTACGTGTAGTGGTATTTGTCACTTCATTGTGTTTGATGCTAGATACAAGTGAACTGGGTAATGGATTGTGATTTGGATGTTGTTTGTGATGAGTATAAAAAGCTTAAGCGAGAAAATGAAAAATTAACAAATAAAAACAGTTACTTGGAAGATGAAAAATATTCGCTAGAACAAAAGTTGGATAAAATCGAGGACCAGCGTTTCAAGAGGTTTATACGGAAAATCGATAAAACACTTGCGGAGCCTATCTGATTATATTCAGATTCCGATTTATTCTGATTCTGATTTCAGATTTTTTTTCGTTCTGATACAGATTCTGATTTATTCCGATTCAGATTATAATATTTATTAAGATTTATTCAGATTGATTCAAATTCAGATTCAGATTATAATATTATTTTATTTGCTGATTTCTGTCATTGATGGGGTAAATGATACTCAAATTTCATTTTACTGACTGATTTCGTAAAATCGATGGGTAGATTACCCCATTAAAATCTGAAATTAGACTTATTTGTGAAAAACGATGGGGTATTTACCCGATTAAAGCATGAAATCAGACTGAAAAATCATGTTGATCTATAATAAGTTTATTTCCTTGCAACTAACATACAACAAATAACTATTATGATGACATTTTATTTTTTTTACTGATTTTGGTACAATTTCGTAAAATCGATGGGGCATTTACCCGATTAAAATCTGAAATCAGTCCAATTTCGTAAAATCGATGGGGTATTTACAACATTAAAACCTGAAATCAGACTTATTTGTGAAAAACGATGGGTAGATTACCCCATCGGGATCTGAAATCAGACTTATTTGTGAAAAACGATGGGTAGATTATCCAATTAAAATGGAATCAGACTGAAAAATCATGTTGATCTGTAATAAGTTTATTTCCTTGCAACTAACATACAACAAATAATTATTATGATGAAATTTTTTTTATTTTTTTACTGATTTTGATACAATTTCGTAAAATTTATGGGTGGATTACCCCATTAAAATCTTAAATCAGACTTATTTGTGATAAACGATGGGTAGATTACCCCATTAAAGTCTGAAATCAGACTGAAAAATCATTGCTGATCTGTAATAAGTTTATTTCCTTGCAACTAACATACAACAAATAAATATTATAATGGAATATTTTTTTCTTTCTGATTTTAGTACAGTTTCGTAAAATCGATGGGTAGATTACCCCATTAAAATTAGGAATCAGTCCAATTTCGTAAAATCGATGGGTAGATTACCCAATTAAAATATGAAATCAATCAAACTTACTTTTATTCAGATTAAGATTTATTCTGATTTCAGACTTATTCAGATTATAATATTTATCCTGATTCTGATTTCAGATTTATTCAGATTATAATATTTATCCTGATTCTGATTTCAGATTTATTCAGATTATAATATTTATCCTGATTCTGATTTCAGATTTATTCAGATTTCAGATTTATTCTGATTTTAGATTCTGATTCAGATTTCAGATTCAGATTAAGATTTCAGATTTATTCAGATTTCAGATTTATTCTGATTTCAGATTTATTCAGATTATAATATTTATTCAGATTCTGTGACAGTTATTCTCTACAGTGTTTGAAAAACTCGTAGTTTTTGCCGATTTGGTAAAAAGAAATATCGGAGTTCTGAAACATTTCAGTTAGTTTTTCTTGCAATAAATTTATTCCGTAATCGTTCTCGCACTAGTTCGTGAAACAGGTATATAACAGTACGTGGTTTATGTGAAAACCCCTTAGGAAACTTATCGACGATCTTTGCCCTTATTTCGCCGTTCTTTGTCATCTTGAAAGTGATCTTACAGCATGGAGATGGATTATCGCTTATACGAAGTATATTTATTTATTTATATCTGTAAATGTTTATTTTATTTCAAATATTTATTTCTGTTTGTTCGTCTATTTCTCGACAGTCGGAGGAATATTTTTTTGTGACATAATAGCTTTATTTATGCAGAGTTTGAAAAATTCGTAGTTTTCACTGGTTTTGTGAAAAAATAATCTTGAAATTCTAGATCATTTTAGTTAGTCTTTATTTTTTATTAAATTTCTCTCGTAGTAGAAATTGTGCCTCGGATGCCTTTTCCGCAGCACAAACATGGTTTTGGTCCTGAAGAACCTTTTCTTATTGATATGCTGTTTATGCCGCAGTATTCACCGTAGCAACTTTTATTACATAATTCAGTTGATCATTGGAGTAACCACTTACAACGGCTCATCCCGATTGGAAATGGCATGATTGTATATTATATTATAACAGAGACAGGTGTTTAATTCTTAATTAGACATGAATTCTGTATAATATTATAATAATAAGAGAATGACGCAGAACAAAAGAATGCAGGATATATATGAGCTACTCAAATAGGATATTCTTGTTCGTGCCAGAAATCTCTACTTGAAGATATTTGGTAAACCAGCAAATGAAAAATATTCCAAGAAAAGATTAATCGATGATAAAAAATAAACTCGGTGACAAGATTTCCCAAGATGATTTACTTGAATTCAGTGAGGTTTATAAAAAATCGAATATATCGCGTTACGAGGTTACAAACAGTTGTTGGAGTAGTTTAAAAAATTAACTGGCAAAGAAACTAGTTATCCGAAATCGAATGAAGATTTACAAAGACTAGCAGAAATTGTTATTAATTTCAGGAAGCACCAAAAAAATTTCAAGGATGTTCTTGAGAAAATAAAATCATTGCCGTTTGAAAAATTCGATAAAGCAGCAGATAAATTTGATCTCGACAGAATAACACCTGAGTTATTTAAGAAAGATCTTATTGATGCTGATTTGACAAATAAAATCAGTGAAGCCAAGCGAGAATTTCTTATCGATGGTGCAGCTTACGTGTGGTCGACTTTCAGAATTGTAAGCGACGCTGGTAGCGTTGTCGATAGTGTTCCTAAAAAATGTTGTTGATGTTACGATGAATGATACGCGTGCAGCTAAGATTATTAATAATCTCGACACCGAACGAAAATATATTTTCAGAATAAAGTTTATTGTATCTACAGACGACGGTACATGGATTATCCGTGATAAACGTGATCCTGTGCATGTGTTTCGTCATAGAGGAAGTATTGTAAAGATAAACAAAAACTCAAAACCAGGAATACTGACTGGAATTGATAAACCTTATTACGAACGGGTATATCCTGTAACTGCTGTTGTTTATGCGATATATCTGTTGAATGATAAACCTGATGCTGATAAACTTCTCCCGATGAAAGTTTCTCGACTGAACTGTGTTGCTGAGAGAGTTATAGAACATTTTACAAAAGCAAACCGAAGAAACGGTTTGACTGATTCGAGACTTAAAAAATAAATAACTGGGCGGAAACTGTTAAAGATGCCGGAGCGTCTATCAGCGACGTTGCTGCGTTAGAAAGAGGACTAAAGTTTCCAATCCAAGTGAAAACGTTAACAGGTGAAATTTTACACGAGACGAGATATAGAAAAACGGAGCTCCAATAGAAATCATCAATCATAACGCACACGCGTGGACGAGCGACGTAATAATATTTCCACGAGATCGAACTATTAAATTCTATAACGGCAATATGTTTGATTTTATCGGAAATATCAGCAAGAGTGATCCTGTATCTGTTTGGTTGTTTCAGAGTTCGGAATGTGGAAACTATGATGAGTTTGTACAACCTAATGGAGATATGTACCGTACGGAATCTCTGCATGAGGACATGAAAAATCTAGCATTAAAATACGCGAATGCCGATGATTGTGAACGTTTGCTTAGTACTTGTTTTACAGTTCCGTCAGTTGCTGCACATACTGCTCAGAAGAAAAACTCGTGGTCACCAACACGATAGGATTTTCTCGAGGATATTCATCGTAGTTGTATCGACTACGGACACGGTGGATTATGGAATACAAAATACGATTACAAAGATGTTACATCGGTTGATATGGTTGCGTATTATCCAGGAAGTTTTCTTGGATACGGAGAGTGTTCAAAGTATTTCGAGAGATTTGGTCATCCAACACATGAAATGGTTAGAGTTTCGATAAATTGACCTTTACCAGATTTTGATATGACTGGTTTCGCCCATATTGAATCATTTGAGTTAGCACGGAATCTCCATCCGATCGTTTATGTTTGGTTTGGAAGACATTTTTCAGAAAAAAATTGGATTCCAATAGTTTTATTACGGTATATGATTGATACGGGAATTTTAGTATCATCGACATTTACTGATGCAATCATATCGTATAGTTCTCAAAAACAAGTTTGGTTACCACCACAAAAGAAATACTCCGATGATGAAAATATGGATATAACCAATTATGAAAATATAGTCGCAAAGGATCTTGGGAGGAAAATAATTGGTAAATTTACCCATTGGGGATCGTGTGATCATAAACGTCATTGTTGTAGATTAATCATGGATGATGCGGAATTGGATTTTATAATTGCTGATACAACATCGAAAGGCACTTTTATAAATCGAGAAAATGCTTATTTGTCTGATGGAACTAAACTAGGAACGATTGTAAGCTTCATTGAAGGTGAATCACCGCAGTTTACTCATTTAAGATCTTCGATGCTTGCGTATGTTTCGATAAATTTATTATCAGTGATAAACAGATTTTCTGATACCGCGGTTAGGGTCGCAACAGATTCGTTTTACATCAACAAAAAGTACACGGGATCGTTAAAACAATTTGGTATTGTAAATGACGCTGATTGGGGATCGTGGCGAATAAAGCCAGAACAGATTCTTGATTATTCTGAATCTGCTGATTATAGTTCCGAGGAAATATTTTATAAAAATAATCGTTTATAGGAGTTATCGTTGGCTCCATCTGTGTTTGATCCTGTGACCAGATACAAAACGATTTATCTTAACGGATGTGGTGGTTCCGGTAAAACAACGCGCGTGATTGAATTATTTCGGCAGAGTTCTTCAAACTCCGTTGATATTATTGTTTTGACACCAACACCCAGACTTGCACGAGAAATGAACGAACAAGGAGTTAATTCGTGTACATATCACAGTTTCTTTCGATGGAAGGGAGATACGTGGACTCGTGAGCGAATGGGTGAGAGACATATTCCTAAGATTATTATTTGGGATGAAATTTGTAATGTATCATTGGAAGTATTAAGAACATTTCTTGATTGGTTGTTAATGAAAAATACTGCGATTATCATGTGTGGTGACCATGGTCAACCTCCAACTTTTGTTGGGCCATCTCCGCATGAGTGGCTATAAAAGTTCGTAGGTTATTATGAGGAGATAACTGATGATTATAGAGCTATTGATGAACCACTGAAAGAATTTAAAAGATTAATCCGGTTACAGCCG
The DNA here is from genome assembly GCA_016617855.1 of Megalonaias nervosa. Taxonomy (NCBI): domain Eukaryota; kingdom Metazoa; phylum Mollusca; class Bivalvia; order Unionida; family Unionidae; genus Megalonaias; species Megalonaias nervosa. The sequence continues at coordinate 22,621 of JAECUM010069566.1, forward strand.
GACAGAGTTCAGTGTAAAAGAATGCGTGAAATAATTCCAGAAACTCCGATGAATGATTTTTGGAATTTATGGAAGCCTACTGATTTGATAGGCGCAAGTCGAAAAATTGTTCTTGATGAGTTTGCTTTTCGCTGCAAGATACAATTTTTAAATATATCTGTAGCTATCAATGTAGAGAGGATTGTAGTAAAAGCTGGCTAAGAACTTGTCAGTGTTGTTGCTGCTCCTCCATAAGGTAACGAACTGCAGATACGTTTCTTCGCATGACCTTTGCTTGGGATTTCAATACTTTTGGTGTCGGAGGAGCAATTGGTAGGAAAAGATGATTGAACATTTGTTATCTGTTCTTGTTTGGCTTGGATTCTTCACTTCTTTCTTTTAATCTTCTGCTGGCAAGAATATGATCATTATCTCTTTGTTTCAAACAATTCTTAATGTAAGTGTTGTAAACTGGGTTATTTTACCAGGTAGAGTTTTAAAATCTCGTTAAACGTCTTCTCCTTCCTCTGCCATTCTTGCGGCCGTGTTATTCATCATCTTTGAAGTTGCTACATTTTGTTTTTCTCTAAAGCTTTCTGATGAAACAGCGAAAACCATTGCAATAATTGTCCGCCATATTGTGATTTATCGGCGACTGATAAGTCTGTTTGATCCATTAATGACTGTAATGCTTCTTGTAATGAGACATCTTTGTGTGATTAGAATTTGGAGGTAAACGTGGTATCCGTTGTTCGTATCAACGGTCGTATTCCGTTCATGGTTGTAAACAACTAAAGTTAATGCTCGTCCTCCCATAAGATCCAAGGGTACAAATGTGATGTTCAAGTTACGTGTGTCACTGTCAACTTCTTCACCTTAACAGCTCTCCTAGACGAGCTCCAGCTATTGAAGAAAGGAATACCTAATTTTAAAAACTGTCATATTAGCATAAAGAAATTTTTTTCTCTCGTTCAATAAGCAGTTTTAATTTGATTGATTGTCATTTCCTTTTCACCCTTTTAGCGAAGAAAGTGACCTAATCGCTGTTTCCTTATAATGGCTAAGGAAACTGTTTTTTTTCAAGATTCAAACATTATCCACACACAATATTGATGATTCATTTAGGTGCTTTTGGAATGATTTGTTTTCACATCGGAGTATTGGATGTGGTAAGAGTTGGCGAGACATCGCGGTGTTTATATAAATGCAAAGGAATACAATTTTCTCCATTTTCGCATGTTCTTTTGGACGTTTATGATGAAAGTGTGAAATTTCTGGCATCCTTCCGAGGACGAAAACTGAAGTGAATCTGAGTCAACACTTCTTATTTATACTGGATCTCTTCTCTCTTGGCATTTGCGTGCAAAAAGTCAAAGTTCAATTTCGTCTTCATCTTCTCCTAACATGACATCGAAGATGACAAGATGTGTTTGTCTAAAGTCAAACATGACCCCATCGTCTTAATAAAAATTCTTTGTACAAAAAATGAATCTCCTTGTCTTCCATTCAGTAAAGTGTAAAGTCGACTGCCGCTCTTTTCAACACCACACGATACGGTGTGGAGGACGATCGTAAACAAGTGATTTGCGTTCGGTCAAGCTGTTGACAAGGTTGGTTTTGCCTGAACCACTGGGTCCAGGAATAAGTCTGTTACAGGATGGCGAGGATACAGTGCCTACCAACTTTGATAATTTAACTTTTCGTCAATCACTTTTAGATAAGAGGATCAACCATAACTCTCAGTTTGTGTTTAAAATTTGATGATTCCATAAAAACACAAGTCATTTAAACCTTCATAAAAGTCATTGTTGCATGGTGTAACACATGCATATATAAGAAATAAATAACAAAGAAGAAAAACCTACAAGGTTCATGTTTTTCTTTTTTTCATAAGTCACACAGTTTTGGCTGTCATTACTTTGCAATAATTTACACTTTTCCATGAATTAAGCTGCTGGTAACCGAAATAAAGAAATGTAGTCACTAATTAAATGAATGGTTTCGACTTATGGAATAAGTTATTACAAAAGTAACTGATACTCAACAGAGTCTAGAAGATTGCCATTGGTTTCCTTCCACCGAATTTGTTACAATGCAGACATCAGAAGTCATGGAAAGCTTTATATCATGTTTGCACTTTATTGTTGTCTGACCATTTGAAAGGTAACCGGTCTTTTATGGAATTCAGGTACCAATGATTGAAACGTTTATGCCATTTCGGATTCATTTGCTGTTTAGGATTTCACTTGAGAATCTTGACAAACTCTTTATAAATGCATTCTCGGAGCTCAGGAGGTAATTTCTGAAGTACGGTCCAAAATAGGACACATACCTTGATATCGGTGCCACACAGGTGACATATGTCCTGGCATGGCATGTTTCATAACGTGTTCGCAGAAGAGTTGTATCATGTATTGGCACAAAACCTCTTCTTCGACGTTTCTACAGCCTTCGTCAATAATTTTAATGCCATTTAGATATCAATGCTTTTTCATTTCTTCTGTTTTTGGATGCAGTTGTATTTTTCCGTTTCATTTGAATCTTTACAGAATCTCAGAATCATTGGTAGATTCTAAATCTGCTCTACTGGACTGTCCATGTACAATACTGTGATTCGTTCATGCAGATGTTGATGGCATATGTATGTCATCGATAGCCTTATACCGACGTAGAGAGTTGCTTTTCACATGGTATTTCATAAGAATTAGTCTTCTTATCCTAGAGAAATAGCAGGGGTTTAACGATAAAAAACGATGTTGGGTTTGTGTTTGGCATGAATATTGACAATTCAATTGCACTGTGAAAATGCATTCTTCCAGCTCCAAATGTAAGGTATCCAATTCTTGTATGATAATTTGTAACAATCAAGGGAATGCACTGACAGCACGGAGGACATTTGGAATGCCCATGGAAGCTGTATCTTTCAAATCCAATTCGTGATATTTCACACCAAAACTGAAGCACAGGTTTTGGTCCCAATATCCCCTTGGCCCAAGTAGATATAACTTGCTCCGGCTCAAGGTTTGGGGCAGAGTTACTCCAAATAAATAGGCCACTCTCCTTGGAACGTCCGAAATCAACTTTTAAAATTACAAGAGCAATACAAATCGAGCGGAAACGCGTATTCTTCTTTGATTCGTGATTCTTGACTAACGTGTGGTGGTACTGTAGCTGGTTTGTGAGTGCACTGATGACATCCATAGTTGGGTAAAATAATGGCATAGTGGTAAGGTCGTACTGTATCACTAGTGTCATATGGTACAGCATTATACTGGTTGAACTTGGAATCAGATGTGGGTTCTTCACACTCTTTTTATGTGTAATTCATTATTTTTTGTGTGCGGCTGAACTGGAAATGATCGTTCTTTATTATGGTCGAACTCCTTATAAGGTAAAGTGTTGTAAATTCTTGAGCAATGGTAAATCGTAGGAATACGAGAGATAAAGTGATGCCACAAGTTGCCTGTATTCTGATTGGAAGATAGAAAGCACACCATGAATGAATAATGTTACACGCCTTCTGATTGGTGGAAATTTACAATTGGTTTCGGTTACAATATATA
>JAECUM010069571.1:0-18707 GCA_016617855.1 Megalonaias nervosa
TTGTCACATTATCCTGACATCCGGCCAACCAGTCCTAACACTAACTTCTTAATGCTGAACGCTAAGGGAGGCAGCTGCTACTAGCATTTTTATAAGTCTTTGGTATGACATGGCCGGTGTTCCAACCCAAGACCTCCCGCATCGGGATGCGGACGCTTTAAACACTTAGGCCATCGGAGCTGTTGTAGTAGTAGTTCAGTTCCTTTGATCGTTCTCCTGCACATGTTCTTCAACTTATTCCGAATATTTCGTTTTTATGCTTGTTATTAATATTAGTTTCCTGATTAAATTATGAATGCGGACACTCCACACGACATTTTACAAAAGCTGAGTTAAAATTTATTGGAAAAAGTTTAAATCGGTTTATTTCTCGAACGATAAAAGTAAATCTACAAGAGGGAATTTCAAGGTAAATTTTGTATTAATTTGTTTTACTGACGAAGCCTAATACATCAAATCAAATATTACCAATATATAAATAATGATCTATTCGTATTAGAGGAGGAGACATAATTTGCTTTCTAACATTACAGATAAGCGAAATTTACGTGCACAGTTGATGAGCGTTTTTGACGCTGTGTGTGCAAATAGTTTTGCAAACAACCTCGTGACTCTCGAATTTCTGTGATTCAGCCTGCCTCTCTCCCAAATTTATGTCTGTTAAAATATTAAGATTATTTCTGCATGCATAATTCCTGTGTAAACCATGGCATATTCTGATAACATGCTAAACAAATAGTTTTCGTAAACATGTAGCAATCGCATTCATTTAAACCTTTTAAAAATGTTTCTGGGCTGGTCTACATCATCAAGTGATACGTTGAAGTCACTTTCTTATACTTCTTGATCTGGATCGTTTTCTACGATAACCAGATTATAATCCAGACGAATGAATATTTGGGGGAATATTTTGTATATTTACAATTTGAATAACACTGTACCTCTTTGTGACCTCTGCAATTTGAAGCTAAGAGTTCGAAATCATTTATGTTGTAGTTGTTATGATCTGGTCATATATACTTTTCGGAAGATAAATTGTTGACTGATGTGTTAGAACTTTAAGTTTTGCTTTGATTCGTATGTGTCATATGTTGAGTTTGTGAAAAGCTGTAAGTTGTTTATCTGGGAAGCAAATGTCTTACCCTTTCTGATGACTGAACTGTCCGCAACGGTTGTTCGATGAGGGCAGTTTGGATGGTAAACAAGAGCGAATGATAATCTCATTGGTTTCAAGGCTTCACCAATACAAAAGGTAGATTAGCGAACACTCCGAAGTTTTGAGGTAGGTACCTTCCTAACAGTTGATAACTGCATACATTTATATCCGTTATCTCAACAAAAGATATGACTAAGTATGACCAAGTATGACTTATATCTCAAAAATATTGATTTGTCAAACTTTAAAAAAGTGTATTCGTTGATGAAGTCCTCGAATCTAGTTTTAGAAACAACGAGAAACTTAACTCACATGGTAGAACAAATGTTACACAACTGTGCTAATGAATAGTCCATGGTCATGACCATAATACGAAGGAGTTGTCTTTCGAGAAACGTGTTTCAGTGACTTTCAAACCTCGTTTAATGTCCCTTATCATTTTGTATACTAATCATCACAGTTTACATATTGTTGAGTTCCTCAAGAAATTTGAGGCAAGATTGTAAGCCCGTCTATTAATGAATCCAGCAACCCACATTTCGAAAACTATTTACTTTGCCAATGAATAAATTCCGAGTTTGATTCTGCATTGATAATGAGAGAAAGGCACTGTTGATTAGATTATCAGATTTTTTTTTAAAAAGAACCTGACATCTATTGCGGCAGAGAATATCCACAAAAGGATGCAACTAACGTGTGGTTTTTGATTTACAGAAATAAATACATAAAACATATTCAAATATAATGCATGCAAGTAATGTTAAAGAAACCAATCTGAATGTTTGAGAATTTAAAAAGACATATCTCTCCACATTCAAGAGATACCTCAACTGCAGCAATCATTGCATAATTTGGTGAGTGAATCAAACTATTTGGCAAAGGGGACATTTAAAACAACCAATTTGTCTTTTGTCACGGATGCTATAGAGCAAATAATAACTAGGTTATCATATAAATATTTTAATTCAAATGGAATAATTTATCTATTCATGATTGGATTCATTCTGTAAGGTCAATGTTAGGTTAGTGATTAATTCAAGATATTAGTATTATTATTATGACAACTTGGTCCCAGCTTTGCTTAACATCTTTCCCAAAAGTCATTTCGTTTTATGTTCTCTAAGGCTGTCGACTGTGAATCATATATAATTTTATTATATTTATTTAATTTATTTATTTCATATATATTCATTGCAATTTTCTAAAAGACATATTAAAGTATGTGCATTTTTGTCATTCATTTTACTGATGGGATGAGATAACAAAACTGGTGATACAATTACAGATTATATGAATCTAATATGCCTTCATTACACAAACGTTTCAACTGCCATCGCTTCATAAAGTTTCTTACCAAGTATTGTCTTAAATTTATATATCTTTCCCTTGAATGCTAATCGTGTTTGCTGATTGGTTATTCCATTTTGCATTAATGATGATATTCGTCCTCTTTATACTTTTATCATAATAAGATGATGTTTAAAGATAAGATAAAAATGTAATATGCCTAACTAATCATATGATAATTGCATGTCTTATTCCTCTCCTAAATCCAGAAAATGACAAGGTAAAATAAAACATAAAATACACATATCTTCTTCGTTACAGTAGTTCTGAATAGCCCTTTGCGATTATTCATATCGCTTAAAGACATTTTCAAAAATATCAAATCTTTACAAAGCAGTTATTCTTCTTGTTTAATAAGCTCTTGAAGATATAACATACTTGATACTGAATATTCCTATTAGAAATAAATTGAGCTCCATATGCCCATAAAGCGCTCTCTAACCCATTTAGGGCATCACCCTTCATTGTTTCTGTCACTAAAAGATTAATTTAAAACATCGCTATGTTATAATAATGTTATATATCACTGTTATTTAACATAAAATACTTTTAACATGGAAATGTGATTGCATTTATTTCTTAAAAGATGCTTTGCTTATTTTTGTGACTAAAATGTGTTCTTTAGTTGTAAAACATTTATAACACAATGTCTTTTTAGCTACATTTCAGAAATTGTCCATTTATCCAAAACCTTACCGGTTTTGCAAACAGTTCCCATTTTCCATATTCCCTGAAATTTAATTTGGATATAAATAGTTTGTTAACTTTCTAATAAGACAATCAAGCCATATCTGTCTATCTATCTATCTATCTATCTATCTATCTATCTATCTATCTATCTATCTATCTACCTAGCTGCATATGAAAACTACTAACAGAGGCCTGAAATGCGAATAATTTGTTTTTTAAGCAATTGATGCAAATCAATTTTTTTTTCTTCTGGGAACTAACATTTGTCGCTTATTATTTCTAAAGTATAGAAGTTTAAAGAGTATATAATTAGTTATTTTCTGATTATGTCCTCTAATACTTGAATATTAAAATCAAATGTTACAGAGCAAAGTTTAAAACAGATTTCCTTTGATATTTTTTACATCTGCTAGAATAATTTTTCCAATTCAAAGTTAATCTGGCAATTCGTGTGATAATGTTTGAATATTTTTGATGACAAGATTTTAGAACTTATGTTGTCCTGATTTCTGAAAACATTAGTACACATGCAATATAATACAAAAAAAGGTTTGTTCCATGAGAACAGCCTTGTCAACTGCAACACACAGAAAAATCTGATGAAAAGGCATAGTTAAAATGTATAGGGTTAAGAGGTACAGTTTTCTGTAGAGTTGATCATCTGATGTATATTATGTCATCGTTTTTGAAGATGGGTATCATATCTGAAATAGGACCACACCTGGATTGTGATGAATTGTCCATGATAAAATAAACCCCACAATTCTCGTTATTTAAAGTTTATATCAACAGAAAAATCTTGCAACGCATATTAAAGCTGATGTTAGTTTTTCCGATATTAGTTTGATCTTACACTACAGGACCTTGGTTCATTATAAGCGGTCGCCATTGTAAATATTGAACCTGTCCTGATCAATATAATGCTGACTGCTAACACTATTTTTTCTTCACTTTTTCATGAAACGCTTATCATCCTTGATCTTGATTTCATCTTCGTTAGATTTTGAGCAGAGGCACGTATTTGAACACAACATAAAGGTTTGTGTTTTTGAAATATCTCATAAAAACAGATTCAAGAACTTCACATTCAGGCTGTATTTGTAACTCTTACGATAGTACCCAAGCAGTCTTTTGTAAGTTTAATTTTAAAAGTAGAGAGAATGACAGACCAAAATATGCATTTCTTATATTTATTCAGCACATAAAACGCATACGTTGCTGACTTGAAGGGTCTTGACACTTTATAGAAAACACCTGGTTTTTCCTAAATTAGGTGGATTGTCCACATTCAGATCCAAATAATTAGACAATCTTTTTTTTTTCATCAATAATAAACGTAGAAATATTCAAAGCATGATTAATTTGGCAAGGAAGTCGCAAGATCAGTTCAAATTTTGTGAATGATTTCATCAGAAGTGTTACACATTCAATGCAGGATTTGGATACCCTTGCCAACAACTATTTAAACCCATTATCCATGCAGTGTCAAGAAGACATTTCCCACTGGAAAGAAAATTATTATTGCAGAAGACATTAATTAGAAAGTGATGCCATAGTGTAGAACAATGGATAAATCCTGTAAAATCAGGCACTTAATCTTTCACACTTTTACACAGAAAAGTTATTTATTTTTCATAATATCCCATAGTTCTTATTGTCAGGTTTGATACAAATGTGGGCGTTAAGTACATCTTTGTAAGTTATATTTTGAGCTCATAGTGATACCCGTAGGTCTTTAAATTCAAGAACTTATTCCCTATAAGCTGATGACGTTCGTTGTAAAACCTAAAAGATATCTTTTGGGTGATACTGAATATCTGATAGAAACATCTCATACAACTCAGTGACTGCACTATTTATGTGCAAATCTGTGTTAACATTAAAAGAGAGAGCGAGAGACAGACAGAAATATGTCTCAATATGGAAATAAATGTTGCACAAGATGCCTAAGAAAGATACATTTTTTAAATTTGGTCAGGAGAGTAGCTAAGTATCAGAGCTGTATCATTGAAAGCGGTATCGCCTCTGTAGCAGTGTCAATTGTTTCCACTTATACACTTCGGTATATCATTAGTCATACTATATCATGTAAACGAGTATAAGGTGAAGCTTCTAATAAGGTGGTTTTGGGCGGATTTGTATGCACTTTAATTTTACAATGGAATCATTTTTAAAATAAATTAATTACATTATGTACATAGTATGTTGGGATTTGTAGAATATTGTGCTCATTGAATTTGAGGATTCTATAATTTTTAAGTTCACATCAGTGAAATATTTATTTTTTTATTTCAAAGAATGTTATTTGATCCAGTTTATCATATGATGTTACTAACACATGCACGCATGATTTAAGAATGTGCATTTAAATTGCAAAAATTGGACAATTCACTGTAGCAGGCTAAGGTAAAGAGGGCGGATCTTCAAACAGAGTACAATGATTTTTATGATGCCAATTATTAGCTGTATAGTAACCGTTTGGGTGTAGGGTGTGCCAATTGTTTATGTCCCGGGTATAAATAGGAGGAGAACACACTCTTGTAAGGAGTTGTACGCCACCTGTAAAGGTAGAATAGATAAAATCCATAGTGAACCAGAAATGAGAGGACTGACAGTGTTCCTTTGTGTTTTCCTGTGCATGACTGCCACTCTGATGGGAACCGCAGAATCAGGAGCAATTGACAGTGGAGCTGTGGATGCCCAAGGTACGGACACTTTCTTGCTGCTTTTCCTTTCAATACACACACACACACACACACACACACACACACACACACACACACACACACACACACACAATACGCTTATAAAAGCTGATCATACACCATAGGTTTTTACGGCATTGAATAATTTTCAAGTGGCACCACTGAATTCATAAAATAGTCGAGTCGTCCTTTGACAATTCAAAGAATAGCAAAGACGTATACTGAACATTTGATCATATACATGATAGTTCAATTGATTGAAAACTGAGTTTAAATAACAAATTTTAAGCCTCAGAGACAAGAAACACATTTTGAAAGTGAAAATGAGATTCTTTATTGCCTCTAAAGATATTTAACTTGATGATTTTGCTTATATGAAAGACAACTATTTCCTTGTGGTCGTATCTTTCTTACATATTTAAGACGAAGATAGCACTAGGTTTTGGTGGCATTATGTAACATAATTAGCTGTTGGATTAAAGAATAATAATTGAACATGAAAGTTTAAAGAACAAATTCAATGGTCAACATATCCTTAGGATCATTTGTTACTGATAAGTTATTTTCTCACCAGAATTTTTCTTTGTCCTAACATGTTTCTTTCGTTTTTGCTTCATTTTTAGGTCTGAGTAAAGATGATGGTAAGAAAACACTTTTCTGATCAGGAGTAACATTTACATTTGTTTCCCTCTGAATAAATACATTAACGCAAGAAATGTCAAACTCTTATGGAACAAGTTGCACATGACATGCTAAGCAAACGGGAAATTTTAAGCGTCCTTGGGCTTTGAGATGTTAAAAATATAAATAAAATTGCTTGAAATGGTTCTTTTAATACTTTGTTTCTGCAACGAGTCTACAAAATGTAGGAGGTTTAACTGATAAAGATACAGTATCTAATAAAAGTAATCCGGCCTAGACCAAATATATTCTATTAGAAATGTAACATTATGGCGCATAAGTCGGCTTGATTCTCATTCATACAGGTCTGGGTTTCTTTTAAATTACGAAGACAGACGTGCTTTTGAAAGATTCCCAGATCTTTATAAAACGATGAATAGACTCTTGCATGATTACAAGTTTTGTTTTTATTTCATTGTATGTACCATCTCTCACTGAAGGAAATGCATACGTAAGGAATAGAATATTACAAGCAAGACTTTTTCATATCACGTCTTCCAGCAAGAAGTATTTTATTATATCTTTAAGACAATGACAAGTTATATCATCGCTGCTCATTACTATGAAGATCTAAACCTAATCATTGTGCATGTTATTTGTAGACAGAAGACCTCTTCTGGTGGAGGTGCTATTGCCTAAATGTTGTAGTACATTATGTCTGATAATAATTCTTTTTCTGTGGTGTGTAACCTTCAATTATTTATAAATGGTAGGTTTCAATTTGATTATATTGCATATCTCTTTCATTATTTAAAATTTTCATGTCATCAAGCTACTGATAGATAACTAAGTATTTTGCTTATTTCAGCCAAGAACGAAGGGGCTCCAGCAAAGGGCGGTGAGTGTTTATACCGTGTTCAATTTAGTACTAATATTTTTAATATAGAGCTTTACTATTCTGAACTAATGATTTATTCTGCCGCATATACAATTCTCCTTTCATAACCTATCCAAAAGAGATATAATACTTATCTAAATTAGTCTTGACTATATTGGTAGAAAACTATTTCTGTTGAAAATATTTTTTGATGCAAAACAAGACTGTCGGATGTATGTTGAATATAAAATGAATGGAGAAATATTAGTAGTCATAAATAATTAAATCGTTCTTCAGTTTCTCCTTAACAAATATACATTAGGTTTTGTATTCGTTGCATTATGGACAAACATCCAATCATGATTATCAACCTTTCTACAATTTGCATAGATATCTCGATTTACATATCATCCCGTGGCTCTTTATTTTATTAAATATGCCATACTGTGGCTTCTTGCTTACTCCGACATTGGAAGTACTAATTACTTGGATACATATTGTCTTTCTGCCGATGACAAAGGCTCTCTAAACTCGAAATTAATAATTACTTTAATAATATGCAAACTTCTCCAGAACCTTATTAATCCAGATTTTAGTCATAATTTTATTTCATTTAATTTACAATTTATACATTGTTTATGTCCTTCCAATCCAGTTCATTTAATTTGTTTTTAAATTGGGTTTCATTTTGTTTCTAATTCTATTTCATATATTCTATTAAACCTTGCAGGGAAGAGACTGTGTATTGGTTCAGGCTGTTTCTTTTAACGAAGTAAGTTTCTACTAATTACAAACTCATTATTTACTTTATATACCATTTTTCAATTTCCTTTCTTAACTTATAATAGCAACTATGTGAATCATCCCGTTATTCCAGAAAAACCTCATATATGTAAGTTGGAAAGATTATACGTTTGTTTTTCTGCTAGAACTGAAAATCCGTCTATTGTTTGTCTTCCCCAAGCGCTGCATGAGTTTTCTTCCAAGCTTATTTAAATATGTTTTATATTTGAAGTATTAAAGAAATACTTCAAAATGGACTTCCCATTCCTATTTCAAACAGGTTCATACATTTGGTATACTATTTGGTAATGCAAATACAAAAGTTGATGTTAACATCTGAGAATGTAAGGCTCTCATGCTCCCACCGCCACCTACACTCCTTTGTGCTTCGTATAGACCACTTCTGAAACCTTCATAAAGAATAGTTTGATAGCCCATGCACGATTCTCGTAGATCATCTTCCTACAATCATAGAATATTTCCTTAAATAAAACAAGATAAAAGATCACATCAATATAAACAATATATACTTTCCGTTGTTCAAATTATGTAATGGAATTGATATTGGAAGGTGTATTGGAAAAGGCATAATTAATGGATATGGCTGCTCCGTACTTTAGGGCATGGAAAATGCATTTCCTAGCATAAGTTACACATAGAAACCAATACAAAACAAATTATTGTGTAACCTATTAGAATCCATAGCTATCGGAAGATGAAACACGAAAGTGAAAATCTCTGGTACTTCATCATTTTATTATTTTTCCTACTTTTTTCAAAGCGTCACTTTGAAAAATATGAGGAGATAAAGAAATACCGAATGTTCAGTCTAGAAATCCGAAATATGTATCCATCAGAATAGTTTCTTTGAAAACATACATTGGTGACAATGGAACGATGGCCATTGATTAAAGTTTAAATAAGCAAAAAATTACAAAATGTCGCTTATGAATAAATACATTAGTTATAGAAGTTGTTTTCTCGTGTTAGTTTGCAAATTGTCGATATTTTTGCTACTCTGGATTTCATTTTTCATCAGTTACTATCAAATTGGTGAAGATTACAAAAACACAAAATTTTATTTTCATATGAAAAAGAGTCGACAAGATGACAATGAAAACATTTCAACATATTTCCTTTTTACTCAACAACGCAAGCATCACATTAAAGGGAAAGTCTATATTGCATCTTATCTGTAACACAGAATACGGAGTAGGTATGTTTTACTAGGCTCAAGGCCCAATTTGTTGACTGTCCTGGACGTCTCGAGGTTAATTTCTTTACATGGCCGTAGTTTTCGACGATTTAATGCCATTGTTTAGCACTTGTTAGGCTATACATGTCAGCCAATATGTTTCGTGGAGAATGATCCCGAGAAGATCCCGAAAAATGAGCGACTGAAGGAAAGCTGCTGTAACCTTTCCCACACACCAACGTTGGCCGATCCGATAATCAAACTCAAGATAGAGAATTTAGAACTATGCTGTCCGTCCACAAAGTTTGTCTTTTTCCATGTTTGATACTTTCTAGATTTGACGCCATTTTTCAGTATACGTTCCGTGCTTCAAGGCTGCCAGCCTATTTGTTGGAGGAAAACCTTTCAAAGAATAATTTCACGGGAAGCTCCTGGTAGCATTCCTCACATACCCACTTTGGTCGAGACTCTGGAAAGTGACATTCCTAATAAGGAAGAGCGTACAGAAATGAGGCGTTATTTTACCGTTCGCATACAGAATATACAAATCTGCCCAATACATTACTCCTGAAGTGTGATCCTCAGTCAGAATGCATTTTTTATCTCTGCCACAGACAGTATGCATATGCTTGTCCAATGCGTCGTCTAATGCCACTCTTTAAGACCGAAGTTCTCGACATCAATTAGGGAGCTTTTTATGCCTCATCAACAGATAAAACGTTTTCAAAGAACTTGGCTTACCTAACAAGGCTTGCTCCTATTATAGCAATATTATATTTGTACCATTATCATTTATTTAATATACCTTTCAGACATATTTTACTGTTAATCTTTTATCTTGAATAACTCTATATTTACTTTTATTTGAACGGTATTATGTCCTTAATGTTTGCTTTGCAAAATGTTATCTTCTTCCTTATAAATTTGGACCAGAAGTTTGAATCGTATTTATGTTACAATGATTGTACTGATGATAAAATATATGTTTCTTTGTGTGTGTGTGTGTGTGTGTGTGTGTGTGTGTGTGTGTGTGTGTGTGTGTGTGTGTGTGTGTGTGTGTGTGTGTCAATGATATACGTTAGAGGAAAATATTCACGGACAAGTTATTTTTCAGGCTGGAAGAAGACCATGGGCCACCAAGGACTGTGACTTAATACGACCAACGAGTACAACACATCATGCAACTAATCCGCATTGTCCTTCTAACTTGTGTAATCATCCCCTGACGCTTTATATATATTTTCTCTTTTTCAATGTCTTTTGGATGAAATATAAAGATGACAATTGAAATATTTAACTGTTCAAATGAAATGAAAGGAACGCCTTAGAGAACTTTACGATAAGAATATCTGACGACATTTGTTCCTATGTTAAGTCGCATTGAAATGCTAACTTCCTCGACCAACATCTACTGTCGCCGTATATAGCGGTTGAACCAGATATTCCATGTTTGCATGTAATGCGTGCAATGAAATGATGAATAGAGTAACAGTTCCTCTGATAAACATAAATACAAGAGAACTTTATATGGGATATTTAAGAAAAATAAGATAGAACCTATACAAAATTTTCTTCAAACTGAATTTTTTCCATGACTGTCCTATTGTTATATGCACATTAAATGCCTAACAAATTTCGATTGTACTGAGTTTTCATATTTATTTTGTAATTGCAATACAAATGGCTTATGAATGCTAACAACACCATTTCTTGCTTGGGAGAATTTTATATATAGCCACACAATCAAACATTATGTAGGTTCTTCATTCTTCAGAGATAAAAAGGAAAACAGGAAAGGTAGAGTTGCGATGGTATGTGTGAGAATTTTGAAAAACATGAGGGGTGTGTGTGAATGCAGGACGTGCGCAAGGATTGCGCCGACCGATCAAATAAATCATATTATCACGTAGGTTGTTAGTTTGAAAGAGAAAAACAAATAATAACAAGGGAGTGGGGAGGATGTGACTTTTCGAAAGGATTGTTTCGTGGATAGAACTTTTATGGTGGTAGTGGATTTCCCTCGGCCTTTTGCGGATAGATGTTTGTTTTCAAAACGGAGTCAATGGGATGAGCCAACAATTTCGGTCTCTAAAATGGTAACTTAGTTAGATGCGTATTTATATTTGCTAACCGGCTTTTGATGGAATATATTTATATTTATGGAGTGTGAAAGCATCTTTCATATATATGATCATACCTTAAAAGAAGTTAGTCTGTATATACATCTAACTGCTTCCTTCATCTTTACTTAATACAGATATATTCCATTCTTTGTTAGTATGGAAGCCCGAACTGTACAATGTACTATGAAAATGATCTAGTTTTCTTTTCATATTATGATAATGAAATGCATCCGATCAAAACAAACAAGAACGATACAATTCTAGCATGGATTGTATTTTTATTAAACAAAAACTAATCACAACATTATTTTGCGAAGCCCAGAAGATTAAACTACCTAATACAAACTGAAACACGCAGACATTTACATACATACATACAAAGATACATAGATACATACATACGTACGTACGTACGTACATAAACACGTACGGACAGTGTGTGTGTGATTTAGATTTTTAACGTATCTTTAACAACTTTTCAGTCATATCGGACAGACGAACATACATACAAACATATAATATATCAGGACAAAAATACATCCAGATATTGATACATACATACATGCATAATTACATACTAACGTACGGACCGACGGACGGACGGACGGACGAACGAACATACATACATATGTGCATACATACATACATCAGGACAAACATTCATCCAGACATTGATACATACATACATACATACATACATACATACATACATGGATGCACGCGCGCGAGCACACACATACACACATACATATATACATATATACTTACATACACGCGTACATACATCCAGACATACATCCAGACATACATCAATACATGCATCGTTACATACATCCATCCATACATACATACATACATACATCAAGACAAACATTCATCCAGACATTGATACATACATACATACATACATACATACATACATACATACATGCATGCTTATATACTTACATAGTATTACATGCATGCATCCATCCAGACATCCATCCAGACATACATCCATACATACATCCATACATCCATACATACATACATACATCCATACATACATCCATACATACATACATACATGCATACATGCATACATGCATACATATATACATACATACATACATGCATACATATAGACCGACCGACAGACAGACAGACATATGGACGTAGATAAATGCATACATGTGTGGGAGAAAAAGCAAGCTTACTGCGTCACATGATATTCGACCAGTCTGTGTGATTTCATTGGGATGCCACTGAGTTTTGAACTCGTGACTTGATTCAAATAAGAATATATATGTAAGACAAGTTTGTTCAAAATTTCTGTAATATTTCAAACTTTTAGTCCAGATTGTAATATGTCCCAACTGAAATAGGTTACAAAGTTATGTTCTATTTTGGTCCTAAAATAACCTTTCTTGCTAGGAATTTAATCTAGCATGCGAAATAATGTACAGATAGTAATCTTTAGTCCAGACTGTAATATGGCCCAACTGAATAGGTTACAAAGTTATGTTTTTCTTGGTACAAAAATAAACTTTTTTGCTACGAAGTTAATATAGCATACGACATAGTGTATAGAGATTAATCCAGAGAAAAAAAAACAGCGACAGGTGATGGGACAAACGAACAAGACCCTAATTTTATATTCCCATCTGGAAACAAGCGTATAATGAACAATCGAATGAATAAAACGATGCATTAATCTAATTATTAAAAAAATCAATATATGTATATGTAGTCCAGACAGAAAAATAAAATAAATTCACTTTGCAAAGAGTAAGTTCCCAAACCAATGTTGCAAGAACAAAATATTAAGCTGAGAGTAAATGACATATATAATATTTTGAAAGCCACCGTGATATCTATCATATTTCCAAAACGATCAGATGTTGCGAGAGATGATATGAAAGCGAAAACATTACTATTATAAACTATATACTATGTAATGCATTATGTACTAATGTTGTCAGAAATCAGGACAACAGACGTTCTAAAACCCTCTTATCAGTAATAATCGGACAATACAAGCACGCGAAGTGCCAAATTAATTAGAATAAAAAGGTTGAAAAATTTGCTTTTTCTATAAACGTTGAGAAAATACAGTACCTATGTAATAAGACTGAACCGTGAATTGGAAATAATATTGTATCAGGTATATCAAATATCAAATGAAATCTGTTTCTGTACTTTGTTCTGTAGCATTTAATTTTAGCATTCGAGTATAAAAGGACATAGTTAGAAAATAACTAATTATGTACTCTTTAGGCTTCATTATCTCAGAAAGAACAAGCAACAAAACGCCATTTGCCAGAAAAAAGCACTTGTTTTGCATAACTTGTTTAAATAAATATTCGCATTTCAGGGTCTGATAGTAACTTTAAAATATATATACATAGATACACATGGTTTGAATGAACAAACACGTTATAACCAAATTAAATTTCAGAGGAATGTGCAAAAATGGGCAATGTTTACAAGAACGGTAACGTTTTGAACAAATGGACAATTTCTCGAAGGTAGTTAAAGATATATTGTGGTAAAAACATTTTTCAACCAAAGAACATACTTTTAGTCGCAAGATTAAACATGTCATCCTTTAAGAGATAAATGCAATCAAATTACCATATTACAAGTAGTTTATTTCAAATAACACATGAGGCATAAAAGAAATAGAACATAGCAGTGTTTGAAATAAGTATTTAGTGACCTTGAAGATGAAAGCTTGATGCGTAAAAAGGGTTAAAGAGCGTTTTATGGGCATATAAAACACAGTTTATTTCTAAATGGATTATATGTAAAAAAAATCTCCTAGAGATTATTAAAAATAAGAATAACTACTTGATAAAGATTTAATATGTTAAAAAATGTTTTCAAACTATATGAATAATCTCAAATGCTATTCAGAACTCCGGAAAAGAAGACGGAAGGTACATTTATCTTTCATTTCGTCTTATCATTATTGTGAATTTAGGAGAAGAATATGGCATACGATTATAATATAATTAGTTCGGCATATTTTATGTTTTGCTTATCTTTAAACATCATCTTATTATCAGAAAAGGTATAAAGAGGACGAATATCATCATTACTACAAAAGGGAATAAACATCAGCAAACAAGATGGGCATTAAGGAGAAAAATAAATAAATTTAAGACTGTATGTATGCGTCTGAAATGATGCCAACAGAAACACTTAAGGAATAAAAGCCGATTTAAATGCATATTATCTGTAATTGTATCTCCATTTTTATTATTTAATCCCATCATTAAAAAGATATGTCATGAAACCCAACATATTGGATATATTTGAATTAAACAAATATAATAAATATAATAAATGTTATGTCATAAAGAGGTATTTTTGTTGGAAAAGATGTTAAGCAAAGCTAGGACCAGGAGGAGAGAATCATAACATCTTGAAGTAATCACTAACATGAACTTTATAGAATTAACCCAATCATGAATGGATAAAGTATTCTATTTCAATTAAATTATTTAAATGATTACTTTCTTATTATGTCCTTTAGGATCAGTGACAAAAGAGAAATGTCATTTCTTTAATTGTCCCATTTCCCAAATATTTCGATTCATTGGCAAAATTATGTTAGGCTAGCTGCAGAGAAGATATTTCTTGAATGTGCACTGATGAGTCTTTCTAAATTCTCAAGCTTTCAGGATTGTTTTCTCCAAAAATTTTTTGATAAATTACATATTTTAATATATTTATTGTTTTTATTTTTGTAAATCTAAAACCACACATGATTGTTCATCCTCATCCTGCTGTAAATATTTTTCGGCGAAAATTTTTTTTGTTTAATTTGATAACCTCATTAACAGTACTATTCTCTCATTGTCAATGCAAAATCAAACTTGAAATTTCTTCATGGGCACAATAATTGGTGTTTGAAAAGTAGGGTGACTGATACATTGATAGAGTGGTTCCCAAGTGAGTGATGGTGACAGCATCTCTCATATATTGTGATACTTTACATTCTTTCCTGCATAGACATAGGGGCTCATGGAGGTGTTGGAGTATTATGCCATGTTTATTGTAGTCATTCCACTTGCTAGGCTATCCAGCCTTGCTGAACTCGACAACAGTTGTTTCTTGTTAAGTTGGTCATTATAGGCAGTCTTTCGATGGCGTTTAGGACTTTGTCATTGACAATATTTTCTCGGGAGTACAGCTTAAAACAGTGTTCTACCTAATGCGACATCTGTATTATCGATCAATGATAATATAACCTGTACCCGATTTTATCGGGGCTATTTTTTATGAAGCTGGGCGAATATCCTTCTTTATCCCATCGTACATATCTCTCTTACAGCATGAACCTGGTGACGTTTTGGATGTTGTCACATAATTTGTTCAGGGGCGTCAGTGTACAAGTATATAATAACTCCAGCGGGTATGTAGGTGAAATAAGGAAGTTAGGTCTCTGTGGGTTCTTGTAATTTAATCAAACGTGACGAATCACCAGAAGAAAAACAGCTATGTATGTATGTATGTATGTATGTACGTATGTATGTATGTATGTATGCATGCATGCATGCTTGCATGCATATATGTATGTATGTATGTATGTTTCTATGTAAATAAGTATATATGCATGTATGTACGTATGTATGTATGTATGTTTGTATGTATGTCCGTTTGTATGTATGTATGTATGCGTGAGTGCGTGCGTGCGTGCGTGCGGATGCATGCATGAATGAATGTATGTATGTATGCATGTATCTATGTCTTGATGTATGTTTTTTTCTCATGTTTAAATGTATGTATGTATATGTATATTATATATGTACATTGTATATGTATATACATTTTGTATGTATGTATATATGTATGTATATGTATGTATGTATGTCTTGTTTTGTTGTATGTTTATCCTCATGTATGTATGTATATGTATGTATGTATGCATGTATATATGTATGCATTTATGTATGTGTGCGTGTTTAAATTTGTACATAAGTCTTAAGAGCAGTACGCAGTTGTATATTTTTAGCTTGACATACTAAAGTTGAGATTAGTTATTTTTTAAAATAAATATACAATCTACGATAGAATTGTATGGATCTTCTTTGATTTTGATTGTATCTATGAATCTGTTTGCCTGTCTGTTCGTCTGTCCGTCTGTATGTATGTATGTTTGTATGTATGTATGTATGTATGTATGTATGTATGTATGTATGTATGTATGTCTTGACGTATAT
This sequence comes from Megalonaias nervosa, assembly GCA_016617855.1. NCBI lineage: Eukaryota > Metazoa > Mollusca > Bivalvia > Unionida > Unionidae > Megalonaias > Megalonaias nervosa. Next base: position 16,705 of record JAECUM010069571.1, read on the forward strand.
TTTTCCTCATGTATGTATGTATACGTGTGTGCGATTTAGATTTTTAACGTAGCTTTAACAATTTTTCAGTCATATCGCTACGATGTCTGCAGTGTGGCAGTTTACACTGATTTCTAGCACTGGGGCATCAGGCTGCAGACATGTAGCATGATGTCCCACCCAGTCACATTATCCTGACACCAGGCCGACCAGGCCTAACACTAAACACTTAATGCTGAATGCCTAGTACCATTTTTAGAAGTGTTTGGTATGACTCGGCCGGGGATCGTACCCACGACCTCCCGCATCCGGTATGTATGAATATATGCATGTATGTATGCATGTATGTGTGCATGTATGTATGTGTGTATGTATGTCTGTATGTATTTCTTGATGTATGTGTTTCCTCATATATGTATGTATATGTATGTATGTATGTGTGCGTGCTTAAATTTGTATATAAATCGGCGGAATCATAGAGAATAGAAGGTAGTTAAATATTCTTATCTTGACAAACTAAAGTTGAGATTAGTTATTTTTTAAAATCAAAATACAATCCACGCTGTGATTGTATGGATCTTGTTTCATTTTGATTGTATGTATAAATCTGCTTGTCTGTCCCTCTGTCCGTCCCTATGTATGTATGTATGTATGTATGTATGTATGAATGTATGTATGATTGTAAGTATGTATATATGTATGGATGTATTCGTGTTTCAAATTGTATGTGAATCGCCGGAATCATCGAGAACAGTAGGTTCTTAAATCTTCGTAACTTGACAAAGTAAGGTTGTGATTAGCTTTTTTCTAATAAAAATATAATCCGTACTAGGATTGCAGCGTTCTTGCTTGATCGCGGTCGGATGCATGACACCTGTTTAATATGAAAAATAAACTGGATCATGTTCATAGTGCAATGTCAAGTTCGTGCGTCTATACTAACACGAAAGGAAGATATCTGTATGAAATAAAGCTAAGAGAGTAGTTAGTTGTGTAAATAGACTAATTTCTTTTATGTCATAAACAGATATATGACAGATGCCTCCACACTCGCTAAATATGAAGGAATTCCATTTAAAAAAAGAAAACCGGTTGGCAAATACAAATGCCCGCATAACTAAGCTACCATTGTACGGATCGAAATCACTAGCCCATCACATCACCTCTTTTTTGACAACAAACACCCATCCGGAAAAGACAAAGACAAATCCTCTATCATCATGAATTTTTTTCCAACAAACAATTTTTTCAAAAACTGATGTCATACCCTCCTACTTTTTTGTTATTGTTTGTTTTGTTTTTAAACAAACACCCTACATGATAATAGTATTTATCTGAACGGTTGACGCAATCTTGCACCACACAACCACAACAATGTTTTAAAAATACTGACACATATCTTGGCAACTCTACTTTCATTGTTTCTCTCTGAAGAATGAAGACCCTAAACAATTTTTGATTGTATTTCTATATACAACAAATCTCCCAAGCAAGAACTACCTGGGTTTTTTTTAGCACTCATAAGCCATTCATAAACCATTTGTTTGGTAATTACAGAATAAATATGAAAACTCAATACAATCAAAACCTTTCAAGCGTTTAATGTGGATATAAGAATAGGACATTCCTGAAAATAATTCAGTTTGAAGTAAATTTTGTACGGGTTCAACACGATTTTTCTCAAGCAGTCCATAGAATGTTATACTGTATTTATGTTTAACAGATATAATGTTACTGTATTTATCATTTTATTGCTCCCATTGAAACGCAAACACGGAATATCCGGTTAAACTGCTATATACTGCGACAGTTCACATTTGAACGCGACATAACATATTAATAAATGTCAGATTTTCGTATCACAAAGTTCTCCAAGACTTTCTTTTCATTTCATCTGAACAGATAAATATCTCAAATTTCATCTTTATAAATAATCAACAAGACATTGAAAAATAGAAAATATATGTCAGGAGATGATTACACAAGTTAGAAGAACAAATGTGGATTAGTTGCATGATGTGTTG
>JAECUM010069573.1:0-10459 GCA_016617855.1 Megalonaias nervosa
TATATATATATATATATATATTAAACAACGTGGTGCAAAAGGTCAGAGGAAATTCGTACTAGCTATCACTGATCTCTGATTTGAACTATACCGTAAGTATCACCGTGGCAATGACGGATATCTCTACCCATCATTAAGTTTCAAGAGTTACTATGCCAGGGAAAATATGGAAAATTGCTCTGTAGCCAATTTTCCCAGCTTGAGCTCTTGAGTGAGAAGCAAAACTGATCCCATAAACTCCATTCTCAAAATCTGCAGTTACATTTAACATTTGATATTATTTGATCTTATCTTTCGTTCTATTTAGAAAATTGACCTACTTACTCGAGTAACTGATTTGATGTCAAATCATTGTCGCTGAGAGTTGCAGTAACGTTTGCTGAACCATCTGCATTCCTTGTAATATTAGCTTTTATTCTGATATCCGGTAGAGAGAATATAAAGCTGCCGTCATCATAACCAGTCACAGTGAATGTAAACTCTCTGTTAAGCGTTACAGTCACCGATTCGGGTCCGTCTATACATGGGACTAAGTTTTCTGTCGGAAACAAGTACAATTATAACAAAATGTAAGACCTTTTTGAAAACAAAACATTTTCGTGCATTTCTTGCTGTCATATCGAAAGCTGTTCGTTTTTTTTCTATGTAATACTGTTTTGTTCTTTAAAGAGGTCATACCTCTGTAATTTCCTTTCACATAATAACCGGGAAACCAAAGAAAATATAACTAAATTTCAGGCCTTGCATTTCCATACTTTGGAAAGGTAGCAGCCTCATATTAAATTTTGATCTGTGTTTCCTTTACTATAGACAGCTATAAAATAATGGCGGTGACTAAGTTTACAAGATTAATTAATACAAGAGCTTTGAAAATTGTTAACGTTGGAATCTCAAACGCTTTCATAAAGCCTGGACCATATGAACATAAATAAATAAACCCACGTTTTCCCAATTCACCTATCTGTATTTTAACGGCGCTGGCTTCAACTCCAATCCTTTTAGTTTCGGTCGCAACATCCCTACTCCCGGTAAATACAAAATCAAAAGTACACTCCATGTCTTCTCCGCAATTTTTTTTCGCTTTTTCTATTGTTACCGGGTCTGCTTCGTCTAAAAACATCGGTGTAAATTCTGCATATGAGAAATCCTTGTGGCTTTTCCCAGGCGGGTATCTGAACACTGATTCACTAGGATTAATCATCCCTATTAAACAAACAATAAAAAATAAAAATAAATGCCCTATTATTGTAGTTTTATTTATAAAGGGTAAGGGTATAAACATTGTACAAATTGCAGATGAATTGTCATAATATATGGATCTTGTTTAACAAATTTTTACGGGAAATGTACCATGTAAAACAGTCGCAGAAACATCTGAAGAAATTTGTGAAGCTTTTCATTGAATACAGGCAGAGGCGAAATAAATTTTTTACATTTAACACTACATATTCAACAAAGAGGTTCATATGAATCTTCTAATACGCCTGTTGTGTACTGTTTTTATCTGTTCCTATAGTACTGGAATGTGAGTATGTGGGGTTCGGGGGCGGAGCTTTCAACTTACACGATGTCTTGTTTAGCATAACTGTCTATATAATTAGTTTTAAAGAGAAAGGTAATTTTCAAATGACTCTTCATTTACATACGTTTATTAATTCTTTACTGTTTCAGGTTTATAGTACTTCCATTTTATTTCGTATATTAAACCTCAGTGATTCTTTGAGTATAGGAGATATTATTCAAGTTTTGTTCATATTTTGCAGTAAAATATATATAGTGAATTCATGATACGTTTAAAAAAATCCAAAATCGGATCTTTCAATCATAAGGCTTAAACTTACATGTTTGCCCATATGAAAATATATCTCTCTCACTAGAGAAATCGACAAGCAGGGTTCCGTTTCTAAATATAAAATCATTGGTGGCATTGCCATCAAAATTTCCCATCAACCCTAGCGTTTTCCCCATCAGTGATTTAGGAATAGTAACTGCAATGCTCAACATCTTTACAGCATTGGAGACAATGATGGAAATGCCTGGCAAAAGAAAATAGCATTTTAAGTATAACATATTATATATATATATATATATATATATATATATATATATATATATATATATATATATATATATATATATATAGCTATTTACGCGCGCGTAAGGACATTTATGGGAGGTGTGATTGGGTCTACAATTTCTCGCCAGATATTTCGTGTAACGCGCTGTGAAGGGCCAATAAATTTAATGTTTTGTATCACGTGTTCTGCCCAACCAATCGCAATGATTTCGCACCGGATGCGCGCGGAGCGATTCTCTCTGCTAAGGACCATGGCGTCAGTTGAACCAATTTCCTTCTGGGGTGCAGACGTGTTGTTTTTTTGTATGGAAATTTTTTCTTCGTGGTTATCGTTTCACGCTGTTAGACCTTCCTCGTTTCCTGAAATTTTGGCACATACATATCGTCCTGAAAGTTAAGTACTTCATTTTTGTATTAACGTGTTTCATTATGTTTACCTTTCTTTAGCTATGCATTACGTCACACTCGTACTGGGTCATACCATCTGTAAAAGATTGCAGCATCATTTGAAATCAGAAGCAGACGCTTGATTGCGCCCCGATTTTAACATTCGCCGCTATTCTAGAATTTATATGCATGGGGTTTGGGGCAGGACTGTCGACAAAATTATCAGGCACGATCTCTCTGTTGTACGCAAAATTAAACCTGACATAATTGTCTTTTTGGTTGGGGAAAACGATTTTAATCGGGACGATTCGACATCGCCAGAGGAGGTCGCCTACAAGATCTTAGGCTTGGCGTCTATATTGCCACGCAAATATCAGGTTAAAAAGGTAGTCATTTGTGCTTTATTGCCTCGTTTTATGGCATGGGAAGGGGCGAGGGCCAATAATTTAGACCACTCCTACATAACATTGTACAGAACTAAAGCACAACAAGCAAATGCCATTCTACTACTTGAGGTGGACAGACACAACTATCTTGCATTCTGGAACCACAATAATAAGTTCTCTTTTTCTAAAGAAGCTATAACTTGCATTCAAAATTTTTGTCGGGGCGGCGTTCATTTGTCCAAGAAAGGCCAGTACCACCTGTACAAGTCGCTCAGAGGGGCTATTATAGTGGCTTGCAAACAACGTCGCCGGCCAATTGTATAAGAACCATAAAGCTAAATGTAGATATATTTCCCACCGTCCATTACATATATTCATTTCATCTACATATTTGCCTAAGAGTGTTTGGTCTGTCTTCTGTCCTTGTCACACTATTAAATACTTTTGAACAGGATTTGCAAACGTTTGCATGCTTGTTTTCTTTCAATTGGTTCCGTACCACTTGCTTAAGTTGTCCAGCTGGTTCCATACCACTGGATTGCGTGTTAGCCAGCTGGTTCCGTACCACTGGTTTTATATTTTCTTTCAATTGGTTCCGTACCACTTGCTTAAGTTGTCCAGCTGGTTCCGTACCACTGGATTGTATGTTAGCCAGCTGGTTCCATTGCACTGGTTTTTATATTTACCTTGTGTCTTCCAGCTGGTTTGGTACCACTGGATATTATATTACCTTGTGTTTTCCAGCTGGTTCCGTACCACTGGATTGTATGATTACCAGATGATTCCGTATCACTGGCCTATGTGTTTACCAGTTGGTAACGTACCACTGGATTGTGTTTGCCAGTTGATTCCGTATCACTAGCCTGTGTGCTTACCAGTTGGTTCCGTACCACTGGGCTGTGTTTAGCAGTCGTTTCTGTATGTTTTCCGTTTTGCTACTATTTCATGCTTGGCGTACTTGGGTTCCGCACCTTACTATTTGTTCTAAATTGGTCATTTGTGCTTTCTGCTTCCACCACGTCGCTCCATGTAGCTGGGCTATGTGTTGCCCAGCTCGTTAGGCCCTGTTTGTACTGGTTTCATGTTGCATTCCGCACCTCAAAACATTGACCCACACTGTTCATAGTAAGTCAAACTTGGTTCCTTTTTTCATTTTCATTTCTTACTATTGCCGAATTCGTTCTTCATCTCACTACAGTGAACAGTGAGTTTCATAATTTTACAATGAGGGTTATGTATTTGCAACGATTGCTACGTAGTAACAAAATAACATTGATGTAATTGTTAACTTTTTGTGGCATTCATTACAGAATGCTCCCTACGAAAAAAGCTGCTGCGGCGTCGCAAGTGGCAGTGAAGAGAGCCAGACCATCAAGATGCAAAGTCCAAGGGGCAGCGAAGAGGCCCAGAAAGAATGCGCCATTTTCAACACCAACTGCTGCCATCCCTCAACATGGCACGTCCACGGAAAGAATTCGATGCACCCCCATCTTCTTAATGTTATAACCCAAGAAGTCTCCGACAGGCTCACCACCCAAACGATACAGGAGATCAATAACAGATTGGATCAGCTGGTAGCTGTGATCCGGCCGTCCACGGAAAATAGTCCACAAACTCGTTTTCAACATGTGCCCACCGTAGCAACAGACAACACACCAGCGGCATCCATGGTCTCCCGTGCCATTGTGGAAAACACAGCTTCATTTACAGGTACAGCTGTGGATACAGGTAAAATCGTCCAAATCGTTTCTGCATCCGAGGGGCTTTCCCAATTACAGTTTGTAAGCTAGTATGTCTCCCCATCCACTTTAATCCCGGATAAAGTTAAGGCAAACATATGGGCGGGCTCATATATTAATTTTTATACCCTCCTGAATAACGCACAGGACGCGGGGTTCAAATTTCAATTACATATGCACAGTATTGGTCCTGAACGTAGCATTGTCCCAAACGTTAGGAACATCCAACTCACAATCGGACAGTGGATTCTTACGTGGAGCAGGTTCACTTGTGTCTTATGTGAGAAGCATCCCATGTTTAGTACCTCTCTTCCCCACCATATGGAAACTGTCCTTAAACTGGAGGAGAGACGCGCCGATTGGAGGTACTATAATCACAACTTTCGACAATTGGTTGTAAAGGGGGAAGCTAAATGGGGTATCACACATCTAGAACTCTACATGAAGGCTGTGCTAGAGTCGAGTCATAACAGCTATACACATACCAATCCCTCACAAAGTACACACACAAAGTATCCGAAGGGAGTTTGTTTTATGTACCACAAAAACGGTGGCTGTTCATCGGGTTTTTCATGCAATTTTCAGCACAAATGCTTCAATTGTTTAGGGGGACATTCATTCGTTCGCCGCCCCAAACCAATTACTCATCCCTTTAAGGTACTCCCACAATACAGCCAGCAACCGCAGCGACCTAACAGCCAACTTTTTCGTTTCCAACGATCAGACCAACCTCGAAACACTAACCCAAACATCAAGAAGGCTGTCGGCAAATAGTGCTGACCCTTTGCCTACACCAGTGAAAATTTACCGCTTGCAATATTGGCTCCACGATTTAGATCCTGTCACAACGGAATACCTGCTTTTAGGTTTTTGAAAAGGTTTCGATGTTAGTTATAGAGGGGCATTGCAAACACAAGTATGTAAGAATCTGAAACCGGCTAAAACTAATACCCAAATTACTGAAGAAAAGATACAGAAAAAATGGCAGCGGGTCACTTTGCAGGGCCTTTTCGTACAAAACCATTTCCCAATTTACACATTTCGCCTTTGGGTCTAGTCAAAAAGAAAACTCCCGGGTCTTTCAGACTAATTCATCACCTTTCCTTCCCACCGGGCGATTCGGTTAACGATGGAATTCCAACTCAACAATCAACAGTACACTATGAAGGCATTGATAATGCCATCACACGTATAAAACAGCTGGGTAGGGGATGTTTTTAGGGCCAAAACAGACATATCAAATGCTTTCTGTATTCTTCCTATTTGTCCCATGCAATATCATTGCTTCGGCTTTTTGTGGCGGAACAGGTACTATTTTGAAAATTCCTTACCAATGGGTTGTAGTTCCAGTTGCCAGATATTTGAGACATTTAGCAATTCCCTTCAATGGATAGCGAACACAAAATTATCTATAACACACATGACACATATTTTGGACGATTTTTTGATACTGGATTCAACTCGTGTCCAATGCCAGCATAAGTTTGACCACTTCCTGACTGTATGTGCCGACATAGGCGTTCCTATGGCTGCGGATAAAACATTTGCTCCGTCAACAACCATGACGTACCTCGGATACGAATTGGATTCCGTGAGAATGGAGGTTCGCCTTCCCACGGACAAACTAGAAAAATGTAATAAACTCATACAATTATATCTGGCTCGAAAAAAAATTACTCTTAAGGAGTTGCAATCCATCATAGGTACTCTTAACTTTGCTTGCGCAGTTGTTTAGCAGGGACGAGCCTTTCTTAGGCGACTCATCAACTTGATAATTGGCATCTCAAAACCGCATCACCACATTAGACTAACAAAAGAGGTAAAAGAAGACTTGAGGGCCTGGCAAAACTTTTTAACCGGTTTTAACGGTACATCCTTATTCTTACCTGACGTTTGGATGACTTCCGACTCGTTGAACTTGTACACAGATGCTTCTGCCTTAGTCGGATACGGTGCGGTCCTAGGCGCGCACTATTTCTATGGCATTTGGGATCAGACATGGGCATATCAAAATATAACGCTTCTAGAATTCTACCACAAAAGTAAATCTCATGATGTTCGTTTGCCAATTGACAAAGTTGTACTGGATAAGCTTACAGTATCGATGATGCATACCGTCTCAAACCATTTTATGCGTACCATGTATTCGGCCATGTTTACATTGGCTTTCCATGCCTTTCTCAGAATAGAGATTACAGTGCAAGCGACTGCACAGCAGAACGATAATTTGATACAATTATCTCAAGTCACTTTTTCCCACAAGCGTCTTACAATCACTTTTCGACACTTCAAACACGGCTCAGGACAACCATATATTTTGCAGGTTGCTGCCCAACAAAATCCTGCTATATGTCCGATAGTTCATTTACAAGCATACCTGACCCTCAGGGGTAATACTCCAGGACCACTTTTCATGAACCGAAATGGGCAACCAGTTTCTAGAGTAGAATTTAATACGGAACTTAGAAGAGCACTTTGCTTTTGTGGCTTGAACTCTTACCAATTTAAGTCCCATAGTTTCAGAATTGGAGCCGCCACTGAGGCAGCTAGACAAGGTTTCAGTGACAACCAAATAAGAGAATTAGGTCGCTGGAGATCAGATGCATTTAAGAAATACATTAGGTTAGGCCAAAGGGTCTCGGCTTTGTAATACTTCAGTCGTTTTTTTAAGATCGCCATTCTGCTGTGTGTGTTACTGTCTCTTTCAGGTCTCGTGGGTTTCGCAGACCTAGATCCCTGGTCATCGACCGTACTTGTTGGGATTGCATACACACGACCTGGACTAATTTGTGTCTGCCTGCAGTTTCGACCGCTTAGAGCGTATGAGGGTACTCTAACAGCTCCGGAAGACCATCAGCGGATTCATGAAGTACGCGAATCCTTTATAAAGTTTTCTTCCCCATGCTTCAAACATGCTGGATATATCGTAACTACCCGGGCATACGAGGGTGCTCTACCGCCCCACTACCGGGGCAAACGAGGGTGCTCTACTGCCCCGGCAATACAGTATTTCATCGGTTTAATATTGATCACCATTTATTTTTCTTTTCTTTGATGCTGGACATTTTTGTCTTTGCCCCACCGTCATTTTGTGGCTGTCAGAAATGCAGCAAGCTCTATTTGCTGTATTTCTGTTTATGGCGGTTGCCGCCTCAAAATATTTCTGTATTTTACGGTATGTCTCATTGCTCAATTTGCTTGCATGTTTACTCTTTAGACTTTGTCTAAATAGTTATGTTATCCTGTATATACATAGCAAATTTTTGGTTCAATACATTTCATTTATTTCAATACAAAGTCACGAAAGTGGCCAGCATCAAACACAACGTTCGTCTTTGTTTTAATTATGTACCCATATACTTTTACATTGTAACATTTGCACGACTGACCTAGCGAATGTCTTTTCATTCTCTGTCTTCCTTTCGATTCTATCGATGTCGTAAAGAGTAGGATGGTGCATGCACATTTAATTTTACAATCTCATCAAACACGTTAGTAATACAGAACCCTATGTTTTCATTCACTTTCTTTCTGACAATAACTTGCATCCCCCCTACATGCGTAACAACACACACACACACACACACACACACACACACACACACACACACATATATATATATATATATATATATATATATATATATATATATATATATATATATATATATATATGCATCAATAAAGCGTGGTGCTAATATTATGTACCTAGAACACAAAGACAGGTATGATATTAAAATCGCACACACTTTGTCTTCTGTTTACTTACAACATTCAAGTATATGCAAATGCTTGCAACAACATTTACACATTTAAGATATCAAGCAGACTTAATCATCTCTAGCATCAATGGAGCAGATTGAGAAATAATCGAGATTGACATAAGAATCACTATATAAATTGCATAGAATTTTTGAATGAATCTTTTCACAAATTAGGCTTGAAACAAACCGGAAGAGAAGGAAGCTCTGAGTGCTCGTGCGTGATCAATTCTGGTCAGTGTAAGGTATGGACGTTTCAAGGAAAATTCTTTCGTTGTATCAGAAAATGCCATGGTGTAATCATCAAAATGCTCCTGGTTTGGAATGTCTTTGGCATAAACCGTAAGACCTAAATTTATGTTGGAACAAGAAAAAGACACACACACGTATATATATATATATATATATATATATATATATATATATATATATATATATATATATATATATATATATATAAAATCGAATTAATGAAAAAAACTCATTCTCTGACAATATTATTGGACGTCGTCTACATATCTGTCTGTATGTACTTAGTTATATGTTACTTCTTCCAAACATGCTATTCTAGGCCAAAGGTACTATATAAAAAGAAAAGCCAAATTGATCTTAATTACGAGAAAACAATATAGAACAAAATCAAATCTGACTTGTTTTTACTAGTAGCATAACTCATGGTATATCGGTATACATAATATTCTATATGCTATTGTATACATTGTTTAAAAAACAAAATAAATTCCCTGCTTAACGCTATTTACTTTCTTATGAACTTTATTTTTTTTCTTTACCACGACCTTTATTGCGGCAACAATGGTCATGGTTATGAACTTAATTTTCCCCGTATATAAGCAAAATATTGGTAAGTAAATGGCTGGCTAGGGATTTGGATTTTTTTCCAAATTATTTCTATTACAGGAGAGAATCATCCAAATTGTCTTTTTACTATATTAAGTTTAGTCAACTCTTTCCTCTTGTAGATTATACGCAATGTTTTGTTTAACAAATTTGCTATAAAAGTATTTTCCGTAAATATGTTGGCAACAAAATACAAACAAAATGATTTACAAACTTGTAAAACTGTTTGTCGCTAAAATTTTACAATTAAGTTGTGTTTTAATTACCAGTTTTAGTTCTGTTTAATTCCACATGTACGTTGATACCGAGGCCGTCTTTTGCGGCAAACGCTGAGAAAATAGTGGCATAGCTAACTGAGCCATTTTCTCCTTCCGCTCTAGTAGTTCTGGCCTGAAGGTCAAAGGTGCCGGTCATAGAGGTGTTAACTGTTATAAGTGTGTACTCCCCCCATCCGTTGAAAGTATATGCTCTTCCATCAAGTGTACTGATATGGGGATCTCCGCGTGCAACGGCTAAATACATTTACAAAGGACAAATAAGAAAACTTCAATTATTGAAGGTTACATTCTAAACTTATGCGTATTCAAACATCTCCAATCAGTGCACAGTGCAAAACATATATTATCTGAGAATAAATATCGCATATATATATATATATATATATATATATATATATATATATATATATATATGTGTGTGTGTGTGTGTGTGTGTGTGTGTGTGTGTGTGTGTGTGTTTGCTTTTTTGAAGGATTGTGTAAAACATTGTGCACGTTGACAGAGAATATACAATGGAATCACATAATTACAGACGTTCAGCCAACTTGACAATGATTTTTAGCCAGTAATATTTAGCAGTATTTTCTACTTCTGCCTCAATGTACTTTCAGTTATACATATACTTTGGAGATTACCAATTTGCGCGCATCTTAGCGTTAATTTAGACAGGATTTATTGCAAAGTGAAATCCTAATGTAGGGCCTTCTACCTATGACATTATATGTAACATCGATTTTGGTAAGACAATGTTCGGTGTCTTCTCAGCGAAGTTATTCCCCACCCCCCAAAAGCTAAATATTGCATACATAATTTCTCCACCATACACTATGTAGTTATGAGACGAAAACAGGTATAACGCGTCCGGCACCTGCATGTGTGTGTGTGTTTGGCTATAAATATCAGCCAAATTAAATTTTTGTCATTATGTAATTGGGAAGATTATTAATAGGCAAATTTAGCACAATTTGAATGC
>JAECUM010069576.1:0-24072 GCA_016617855.1 Megalonaias nervosa
AAAAGTTGTAGGGTTCACCCATTATTAAAGCAAAAACTTTTTTTCAGCCCTCGTAGGAACCCTTTAATTTCAAAAATAAGGTCTCTACAAAGTTGTAGGGTCCACCCTCTCTGCTGCTCCCCTAACTCAGGGAACTATTTTAACTACGCCACCTTAGGCCAGTCAATCCATTGTTCCAAGGCACATTACGCCAATACAACTACATCTCATTTGCCACCATGGCGACATAAACGGTATCTGCAGATTCCCTTCTTGTTTATTGCATTGTGTAATTTACCGGTTTCCTACCGTAAATACTGCCACTGCAGTCACAACACCAAGGTACACTATGCGGTTTGGGTCTGAATTCACTACTAATTGACCATGGCATCATGGAAACTCACTAACAATTTCTCTCCGTGACGTTTGCTCCTAGTAATTGGCTAATTATTTCGGGCTAAGGAATATTTCCATTGCACCGAATACCAATAATCAAATAAGTAAAATCACACAAATCTAAGAATTCCTTAAACGGGGTGCTATAACCACTACAAATTTATTACAATATGCATTAGATCTATTTCATCCTATCAGTAACAGAAATAAATAATACTGTTCTCTACAAAATTGATGTGAGAATCTCAGCCGTCGCTATTGTGATGTCTACCTGCCATTTGTACATCATATTATTGCTTCAAGGCACCACTTGACCATATTACGTGTTTTCAGGCTCTATTTTGATGCGTCGGAAATCCCTAAATACGTCTGAGATTGGCTCACTTTGAAACAAGATATGGGAAATACCTACGTACGTTTAAGACTGAGTCACTTTGAAACGTGATATCGAAAATCCTTACGTACGTCTAAGCTTGATTCAGTTAAAACACGATTTTAACTTGCTTTAATTGAACACAAGTTTAAAATGTTTCTACATTTCAAATTAAACAGAGAAAAATATGCAAAGGAAAATGTGTAAATATTGTTGGAGTAACAATCTTTTAAATAGAAAATGTGATATTAAAGTTACATAAGTTGAGCATATCCCCGAAATATGGAAATATCAAAATTTGCTGTCAGGTAACAAAGATGTAAATAATGACATGCATATATCAATAATGACATGCATATATCAATCCTACCTACTCCATCTAAGTCTCGAAAAATATTTCCATAATACTTTTATGATTTTCTTAGCAAACCACAACTTTTTCACCCAAACCAGGGAAAAATCAATCGTGTGAGACAGCCTGTCTCCATTGTTGACAAATAGAATACAGCCGTTGACCAGGGGGAAGGAGAAAATTAGCGGCAGCAATACTTCGTGATAAATAACTACCTATTTTTCTTTATTTTCACTCTACATAATAACTTAGGTAATGTTTATTTTGTTCGTTTATTGTCATCTATCAGGTGTTCTCTTTAGTGATAATAAATCTTCCATGCATGCTATTATTGTTACTGGTGCCAATCAATAATCATTACAATGATCATGTTGACGTGTAGGTACATTTCAATTGCTACCATGTTTTCGCCTTTGTAAGACACTATATTGTCTATTGTAACTTTGTTATTAGGCCGCCGATATAAACCTTTTAACAGCATACGCTGATTCACGGACCATCCATGAATACTATTAGTACGATTGTATATCTATCTGGTGTATTCTCCATTATTTACAACCCTACCCGCATCAAAAATTGTTCCAAAATCGACATAGGACTTAACTAGTGGATTTAGCATGTCTTTGGCGAATTATTATTCATAATTTTTCATATTCAATCATTGCAATCAGTTATTAGTTCTAAATCTATTTCTGCTAACTTTAAACCAGCTTAATGAACTAAACCTGATTCACTGTACTAATGAGCTTGACATGCAAACATTTTTAATTTCCCCCAAAGATCACGTAACCTTACAAATACTTTCTAACATAATAATAACATCTTTCGCCTTCTTTCATTCCTTGGTAGCAATTTTCAGAGCTAAGGATCTTTGTTGCAGATATAATTTAAAGTTAAAGAATGTCAACAGATCATCCGAAAGACTGGAAATGCGTTGCAATAATAAAATTTAGGTTGCCATATTTAACTGTTTTTTTATGCCGTGTGCTACGACTCTGTGTTCTTAAACAAAGCCACAGAAAGACGCAAAACCAACAAATTTATCAATAAATAAATTTATTTCTCTAAGTTACAGAGTGGAAATTTAATAGGAACTTACAGTATTGTTAATTACATCCCAAATCCTAATATTCTATTATAAATTCAGTAGTATAGCATGTTCCGAATTAATTCCAATATTGAATGTGCTGATTTCCCAATAGTCTTGAATAGGTTAGTATACTTACAGTCTTGATCTAATCCAAAATGTCTTTTTATGAATTCACATTAATCCCAATATAGTCCTTTAGTCCAAAAACGCCTGTGAGCACTTTGTAATTCCAATTAATAATTTAAATAAACGATTCCTCTCAAGTTATGTATGTAAACATAAGTAAATATTTCCACAGACGAAACGTAAAGGAGTAACGAATAATTTTGCTGACCACAATCTTATGTGAAAGCCTAAGACAATTAAACGACCAGGCTGTGGGTCAGAAGTTCGATTCCAGAACATTCTAAGTTTTGTAAATAAAGCTTGACCTTGAACTCACATATCAGTAAACAACCCCTTTATAATTTCAAAATATGACAAAACAAGACAATAGTTATGTAGGCCGAACCTGTACCCTCAATTATGAACAAAGGCCAAGCACACAATACAAATTAAAAATACAAAACCTTGGGCAAGTTTTACCTTTTCTGGCTTATATTTCTGCTTTTAGGTCGATTTAGAAAACAACTAAAACAAATTTAAGGCATATTTTCAACAAAATTCAACATTTTACACTAAAATCTTAAAGTATTTGCCATGTTATTTTTGTTTCTAATACACTTTTTAAATTAATATTGTCAACAAACACAGTTTTAAAATACTGTTCGGCAGAAGATTACTTTTCTTACTTACCTCGTAACTTTTTTTTACCCATTTTTGATGTTTGCGCTAGATTGGAAATGCTTTGCAAAAAGCACTAAGGTGCCATTCAAGTACTTATGAAACACTAGATCATATAGACTGACTCGTTCCTTATAGATCATATAGACTGACTCGTACCTAATAGATCATATAGACTGACTCGTACCTAATAGATCATATAGACTGACTAGTACCTTATAGATCATATAGACTGACTCGTACCTAATAGATCATATAGACTGACTCGTACCTAATAGATCATATAGACTGACTAGTACCTTATAGATCATATAGACTGACTCGTACCTATTTGCACACCGATTTATTCAAGCATAAGAATTGCTAGCGAGTGCCGTTGCATGCCTGTTTGTATTAGTCAGTAGATTATGTCCTTATGAAAACAGTTTTAGCTAATGAATATAGACCAAGTGAAAGAATTCAGGTTATCGACTAAATGATGTTTATCAGCATATGGTGAACGAGCAACCTTAGTTATCATGCTGTGGTATATCTTGTGATGTTATGATCAAATTAAATTCATTTCTTGAGCTATAGAGGTTGGTTAAATAAGTTACCTACTTGGAATACCACTTATCTTATCTCTGAACCATGCAAGAATTTTCTTGTTAACTAATGGCGCTGAATATATATTATCACGTTTGTAATAAAGTGTGTCATAAAACTGAATATTTAGTATCGTGCCGTTGTTAAACTATCGGTTTCAACAATAATATACAGAGAATCTGAGTCATTTCAATAAAATTTATTTTTATCTTATTTAAACTATTTAGTTTCGTCGATGCATATGTCTAAGATTTTCTCTATGTGTGTTGGTTGAATATTATGATCATTATCAATGGAGATAAACATGTTTATTTTGGTGTGGGAGTAGTGTAGTGGGGTAGTTTACGGACAATGGGAATTAGCATTACTGGACTCCAATATCGAATATACGGACAAGATTTATACGGACGAAATATCACCCTGGGGCAGTTTACGGACAATGGGAATTTTGTATAGCGACTAGCACACCCTGGGCCTGTATACGGACAATGGGAATTTTGTATAGCGACAATAGGAATGGAACAGGTAGGGTGATGTCCCGGTACTGGAGATAGGTAACAATGTAGCAAAGGGCTGACCTGAATACGCGTGGCTACCACTCTAGGTAGACACAAACATAATAGAGACAGAGACAGACATATACTAATACAAGCCCGAGATTTATATATAAAGCATTACCTAGACCTGAAATTATGTTGGCAGTGTTCATAAATTTGCATAATTGTAACGATGCTATAAATAGTTATAATCAAGGAAAAGACCAATGCCAAAAGGATGTGACTAAAAGTAACGCTAAAATTACGAAATTGTCCCAGAATTTAACGGAGACTAAACATGTCCCTGAACATTAGGTTACATTGGTTTAGACTAAAAGTAGTACTAAAATTACGACATTGTCCCGGACTACAGTGGAGACTGAGAAAATCTGGAACATTAATATTCAAATGACTGTGACTAAAAGTAAAAACTTTGTCCCAGAATTTAACGGAGACTGAACCAGAAGATTAAATTATATTTGTTTAGTCTAAAAGTAGTACTAAGATTACCAAAATGTCCCAAACTCTAGTGGAGACTGAGAAAAACTCTGGAAGATTGTAGTCAGATTACGGTGACTTAAAATATTGCACTAAATTTCCGAAAAATTTAGCGGACTTGAATGGAAACTGATAACTAGCCAGATGTTTTGGTTTTCAGAAATGGCAAAGACAAAGTGTAGCACTAAATTCTGAAATTGTACCGGACTTTAGCGGAGACTGAAAATAATCCATAGATAAATTTTAAAAATGTTACCAAGACTTAAAGTAGTATTGAAATTATTTAAACTCATACAGACCTTCGCGGAAACTGAAAAATTGTAAATAAAAGATTAAAATAAGGGATACTATAGCATCAATGGCAATTAGCATTACGGGACCCTACTTTTTCTACTGTAGCGTCAAGATTTATAGCGTCAATGGGAATTAGCATTACGGGACCCTACTTTGTACTATAGCGTCAAGATTTATAGCGTCAAATGTCACACCTTGGGACACTATTGCGTCAATGGGAATTTTGTATGGGAACAATAGGAATGGAACAGGTAGGGTGACACTTGCAACAGAGAATAATGTTTTTATGAGTTAAACATAAATTATACAACTAAAAAATCTTTTTAAGCAAGAAAGAATAAATCTTTTCGAGGCAGTGGAGTGGCCCTGAAAAAGGCCTTTGGTTTTTTGCTTCTATTGTCTCCATTTCTTCCACCAGCTTCTTAATTTTCCAACGATTCATTTCTTCGTCTTTTTCTTTTCTTCGTCTGGAATCCAGTCTGGATGTCCCATGTCTCTACATGTTTTCTGTATTTTCATCCAGTTTCTGTTCAGTCTTTCAAAGTCCTCTTTCTTTTCTTGGTTTTCCTTCTCCTTTCTCTCTTTTGTCCATATCTCTTTGATTTTCTTCACCACTTCTCCCATTACCTTTTTCACAATCTCTTCTCCTTTCTTTAAGCCGTCTAAGCCTTTTTTGACAGAAGGCCACTCGGTTAAATGGAATATGTCTTCCATATAACATTTGACTTCTATAACAATATCAATCACTTGTTTCAAAGTTCCCACTCTTACATATTTAAGTTGTATGAAGCCTCTCAACTTCTCCGCTTCCTCCACTATCATCCCTTGTAATTCAAAACTGGCTACTTTCAGTCTGGTCACTAAGTCTTGGCTGACTGGGAACCTCCATTACTTTTCAAGCCTATCCAGTACGTATGATCCATCCATCATCCAATACCAACTGTCTTTTAATTGGTTAAATACTTCCAGCTTGATCGGTGTTAACTAGTCAACTAGGGTAGCCAGACTGACTAGCGTTCCGCGTTATATACGTCAAGCACGGACGTGAACGAAAGCATCCCTTGCACTCACTTCACATATCTACTATCCACACCAACGGACGCGAATGCATAAAACATACACACTATACTATACACACCAACGAATGCGAATGCATAAAACACACCATATTTACTAACCACACCAACGAACGAGAATGAATAAAACATACACACTATACTATCCACACAAACGGGAAGAGAAGAAAAACACACCATATCTACTATCCACACCAACGTACGCGAATGCATAAAACATACACGTTATACTATCCACACCAACTAACGCGAATGCATAAAACATACACACTATACTATCTACACAAACGGACGTGAATGCATAAAACACACCATATTTACTATTCACACCAACGAACTTGATTGCATAAAACATACACACTATACTATCCACACAAACGAAGGAAGAGAAGAAACACACACACACACACACACACACACACACACACACACACACACACACACACACACACACACACACACACACACACACACACACACACACACACACACACACACACAACAGTAAAGGAGTGAGTGTCTATAGTCACTCTACTCTACATTCACACAAATTGGCAACTTGAATAGTCTCTCTTTTCTAGAGATTTCGTAGCCCTGAGAAGGGCTATTATTTCTTTTAACTCCAATTGCACCTGGCTAATGGTGGCACCTACTAGGTCTGGCCCCACAGACGCAACGTCGGCTCCAGTCCTGCTCCCAATTGATGCGTGTGGTTGGGAGCGCAGAGGGAGCTTGACTGGCTTCATTATTCCAGTCTTCAGTCTGAGGGATAGTGTACATTTGTTCCCTCCTTCTTCTATTCCACACCCTGGGATATGTTGCTGAAGCTGCGGCTCCCACTCTTGCCGCTGTCTCTCCAACTACTACAAGGCCTCCTCCTCCCAATTTTCAATTTGAGGAACAGCGGCTTTCGGTCGTTGTCGTACTGGTGGTGGCTGCGGTGTTGATATTGGTTGTGTAGGCGTCTTCACCTCAGGATTGACCTCACAGACAAGTCTTATCATGAGGTGAGGCAGGATCCCTCTCTTCTTTTCTTCTTCGTCTTCCTTCTTCTTTTTTTCCTCCTCTTCTTTTAACCTGGCTTCCTCCTGTACCGCCTCCATAGCCAACTCATCTAGAAGGTGCCTGGCATGCTCCAGGTGCATCTGGAGTTCCAACAGTTTTTGTAGTCTGCTCATCTTCTTTTAAGTTGACTAGTCAACAATGGTAGCCAGACTGACGAGTGCTCTGCTTTATATTCCTGGAGCTCTAAAGTGAAGGAAAACATCCCTTTTACAAACACTTACCATAACCAAAAACAAAATATCAAACGGACGGACCTAAAAGAAGCACACACGTTGACTTTTTTACTTACAAACACAGACATGCACGATTTGGCAAGACAGAGAAACAAAGGGTGGATTTTTTTTACTGACAAAATAAACGAAGTGCTTATAGACGCACTTCTATTTTTTCTAAATATACAAACACTTAAATTTGCTTTGGCAATTGAATTAGTATGTCTTTTCGACAGTATTGGGGTAGCCCTGAAAAGGGCTGTTTTTTGTTGACGGGGAGTGATGGCAATCTTTTTTTACTGTGTAAGATTGCGTCCCGGTCTGGCAGCAGACTTTCCTATACGATACGGCCTGCATCTGCGGAAAGAGAAGGAGAACTCTTTGGTGTCCACACGGCAGTCGACAAAACCTCTGTCTGGTTCTTGCTGCTGCTGATGTTGCTGCTGTTGTTGTTGCTGTTCTCTCTGCTTCTGAAGTCTGTTCTTCTCTGTCCATTCTTCTTGTTCTTTCTTGATTTCCTCTCTGAAGACCTCTTCTATCAGGTCTTGGGCTATGGCTAACATCCTGACAATCTCTATCTCTTCAGGCTTAGGTATCAGGTTTAGCCTGACACGATGTAAATTGACGCAAGCTTCGTTCAGCTTGGCTAGTCTGGAAGGCATCTTCATAAGTTGACGAGTCAACAGTGGATGACCAGACTGGCTTCTTGGATGATGGTTTTGTACTCGCTGGCATGAGCCATCAAATGGAAAGCGACACTGCTGCGATTGAGTCTCAGGCGAATATCCACTCCGTTCAGCAAATACTTTTCTTGTAACCACATGTCCAAATGCAAACGATCCATCAGTTCTAAATTACGACCTTGCAGGATTTTCCTTCGACAGTTGTAAAAGCCCACATTGTGAGGATCGTCATCGGCTGTCAGGGATGTGTCGTTAAATTTGTTCTCACCTGCGGAGTCAGGTTTCCAAACTAGACAAGTATCCAGATGAGTGTTCTTGGCATCTTTTCCGCACGTCAAGAGATTTTCTAGGTACGCTCGGTAAGGGTAAGTATCCATGCTACTGCTGACCAGTTTGTTATTCAAGTACAAATCCACTTCTCTGAACAAGGAATGCATGAAATTGTTGACAGGAGCCACGCCAGCATCGTCTCCCGGATTGGTGTTGTCGGTTTTGATCACTTTCAGTTTCAGATACAAGTAACTGCTATTCAGATCGATGTAATCTTCGGGTTGTCCTTTGATTTCAAACTCAGTGGGAGCTGAATCCGTCAAAGAGGAGACGGGATGAAATTCGACCCATTGGGATTCTTGCATTGTCATCATGGTGGGTGGCATGGCAAACATATCCAGTTCCGACTTGGAACAAGCGCAAGACTCTCGGTGCTTCATTTTCTCTGATTTAATAATCAAAAACGTCTAAGTCTCCTACAGTTTTTCTTTTCTTAGTCTTTCTAGATCTGGGGGGTGAAGTCCTCTGAAGGGGTGGTTTCGTCGTCTTTTTCTGCCTTGTCCTTGCTGTGGCGTCAGGAAAGCAGGAATATCTGACTCGGCATCGCCCAGGGCATTTATAGGAGTTTGTCGCCGGCCCAAAATGTCTTTACCCGTCTGAAGCCATTTTTGCCTGCTCTCAAGAAAGCTTCTTTGGGGTTTTGTTTGTCAATGATGACATTTTGGAGAAATTCTTTGCCGTGCGCCAACATGGCATCTTTCAAGGCGTGCAATCCCCGTGTCACTATCGGTTTCAAAACGGGAGCCACCGAATGAAAGGCTGATTTGAGCATATCTCCAAAACCATGTCCTCGTTGTCGAGCGACTCCTTGGTACAGGGGATATATGACTGAAAAAAGGTTAAAGTAATCGTTTTTGAAAATGGAGTTTCACTGTGACTTTCCCTTTGGTGAATGGAATATTTAGCCCCAGATCTCCTTTTATAGTAATGTTGACAGTGTCGACATACGACTTACTGACGGGCAAATAGTGAGGATGTACAAATTCGCGGTGAACGTGATAGGTGTTTCCACCTTCCTCGTCAGCCTTCGTGGCAGAATCCACTTTGAAAGGAATGACACGCAGTAACGTTACGGAGGTGTGTCCCACTACGTTTTACTCCGCCACATCGGAGTACACAAAAATCAAATTCAGTCCTTGGTTCATTTCTACAGGGAATCTAAAATATTTCGCAAAATCAGAGTTACTGGTCACGGCTGGTATTTCGCTTGCAATCTTGATCAACTTAGTGTCTCCACCCAAACTGTCATACAATTCAGGGTAAAATGTAATGGCCAATACTTTGTCCTCTGGAAATTTGATGAGTAGGCGACGAGCTAGTTTGTGGTAATCGATCGTGACACTTTTTCTGGTTTTCTCCAAGACTTTACCAAACACGTGATTGAACCTGTCAGCGATAGTGTTCACCATATGTTGACCACTAAAATAATAGCCTGAGGGAATTTTCAACCGATAAGTGGTTCGTTTAGTTTTGGGGTCTTGTGATTTCATAGAGTCAGCTACACTACTGCATTCATCCAAGGCTTGTTGCACTTGTTCGTCATGAACTTCCACCGTAAAAGTTTTTATATTAGGAAGGATATTTAGGATTCGTGTAGGGTGAATCATTTCCAATAAAGCCACTTCCCAATGGGCTTCGTGATCCAATTGGATGGCCTGAGGTAATCAGGCCGTGTAACAGCACAAGGTGTTATTGGGAAACACCTCCATGGAACTATCACTGGGTAACGTTAAGTAAAATTGGTTGTTCATAATTCCACAGTTCTTGTGTCCCAGGAGTCACTGGAAGTCAGAGGAGTGTCTAAACGAGGATGGTTAGGGTGACTGTTGGAAGGAGGACTAACGTTGGACGCAAAACTCCAGTTGTTGTTTCCGTTAGAGGAATATTTCAGAGATGGATTGGGAAGAAGGTAACCAATGCAACTGCTACGTAAAATGGTCCACAATTGTTTGTCTCCTTGTTGCAAACTCAAATTGGCAATGACAGCACTGATGACATAATACACCACAAAGATTTGGCACAAAAAGACGATTTGCGTTTTAGGCACACGTTCTCCATACCACACCCACAAGGGTTGCTTTTGTAGATTTTGCAGAGAAGAACTGGGTTGTTGTTGTTGTTGTTGTTGTTGTTGTTGTTGTTGTTGTGGGGCTTAACGCCATTTTTCAGCACACGATAGGCTATACATGGCGGCCAGTATTAATGATGGAGGAAGAAACCGGGAAATCCCCGGAAAGAACCACCGACCCACGAGAAGCAACTGGCAAGCTTTCTCACATATCCACATTCGCCGAATCCTAGACTCGAACCCACGCAGACAGAGGTGAGATGGTAGTGATCCGTAACGGAGAGCGCTTTAGACCACTCGGCCACTCGGGGCCCCGAAGAACTGGGTAACGGAGTGATTACTCCGGTAGCTGAGGCTGTGTTGAAGGGCATGATGGTCACTTCTTTTTATAGTCAATGAGTTGCGAAGCGTCGATCCAAGAGTCAAAACTGGGAGGATATCCTTTCCAACGTACTTTGACTTCTTTGACACGTCGTTTTCCCACTTTTCGGGTTCTTCGATCGAGAATGCTTTCGATCTCGTACACGTCGTCTTCTTTTTGGTCATATGTTGTAACTCGGGCAAGTAAAACGTTCCTTTTAACACTTCCCCGTTCATGTCTTCCAATTTATAGACGGGAGAATGACGGCCACTCACACGTTTGGTGACACGAAACAATTCAGTGGTCCAGTTCAGTAAGTAACCTTTGTCGAAAGTGCGTTTGGTTTCACCAATGCGCACCCAATGTCCTGCTGCCAACACGACACCTTTTTTTGGGGACAGTCACTGTCGGGGACGAACCAAACAGGCGCACGAAGACTGTCACTTCTTTGTCGGGAGTCATTTCTTGGGGGGCACATCCGATGCTCCGATGGTAAGATTGGTTGTACGATTGGATGAGGTGTGGCAAGACGTCGATGTACTTGAGAGTGTGTTGATGCTTAAAATATTTCCACATGCATTCCTTCAAGGTGCGTTGAAAACGTTGCACGATGCTGGCTTTGGTTTCGGGATTCTCGGTGGTGAAAAAATGTATGTCACGTTTCTTCAATTCTTTTTGGAAAGCTTGGTTCAGAAATTCGGTTCCTTTGTCAGTTTGCCATCGAAGAAGATGACGCCCACTTTGTTTCAACACCAGTTTGAGGGCTTGCACTAACTCACTGCTCGATTTGGAAGTTAATGGCACGACCCAAGCAAATTTGGAAAAGACGTCGATGACAGAAAACAAATATTTGTACCCACGATTGTAGGTGGTGAAATGAGAGACGTCGACTAAATCGGCTTGCCATTGATGATCGATGCCTTCCACTCGGGTGCGACTTCTGGAAAATTTTCGTGGAATGGGTTTGTGTAAGGTGTACGTGGCTTGTTCTTGTAACCAGCGTTTCACTTGAGGTAAATGGATACTTTTCAGTGGAGTTTTGACAGCACGATGCAATTTCTGAACTCCTCCGTAACCTGCGGGATGGGATGAATCGTAGTAAATAGTGGCTAACACCTTCTCTATTTTTTAATAAGTGAGCCACTCTTTTCTTCGTGTGGTATTTTCTTGGATTGTAATGCTTTGCGTGTCCGACGAGCGATAGGTGTCGAGGAGAAAGATGTCTGAACTGGGCTAATCAGTTCTTGGTTCACTTCTGGTTTCCCTTCTTTCTTTTTCTCTTCTCAGGAAGAAGGGGTAGCCATCATCTTTTTAATCCAACCAATTCTGGATGTAGATGGTGTTGTTAACTTGCATAATTTTTCTGGTGGAGTTTGAAGCTCTTCTTCTTTTTCAGTCTTGATCACTGGGACTAGTGGTGGTGGACTTTCTGTCTTGATTACTGGGGCTAGTGGAGGTGGTAGTGGTGATGGGCTTTTCATCAAGGCCTTAAAATCTTCCAGAGTGGGTAGAGCTGTTTCGTCTAAAGCTTTCTGGTGAAAGAGTTGCAGTCGTTGCAACAATTGACCGTACCGTTGCGATTTTACCGTTTCTGACAAATCGCTGCGATCCATGAATGATTGCAATTCGTGCTGTAACTGGGACATCTCGGTCAAATGAGGATTGGGAGGTAAATGCGGGGTTCGTTGTTCTTGTCAACGATGGTATTCCATCCATCGTTTGTAAGGCACTAAAGCCAGTTTTCGTCCTTCCATCGGATTTCAAGGATCACGTCTGAGATCTTTTGACTCCAAAGGTCCCTTTTATCTTCTTGGACCTTTTTGTCTTCATCCTCCCAGGATGTTTCCCAATAGTCCTTTCAGCAAGGGTCCTCCTATTGTTCCCATTACTCCTTTCAGTAAGGGTCCTCCTATTGTGCCCATTACTCCTTTCAGTAACATGGGTAAAAAGGGCAAAATTCCTCCGCGTTGCACCAACATCTTTTTCTTTTGACCAATGGGTATTTTCTTTTGGGCCATTTGGCGAAGAACGTGTCGATGTTTGGCTAAGCATTCTTTCTGGTGTTTAGACAAAGGTATTGTGCCTTTCAAGACATTCAGACAACATTCGCACACGGTATCGATGATGTCTTTGGAGGCAGTTTGAATGATTTTTTTTTTTTCGCATGGGTGGAGGAGGTTTGGACAGGACAGACAACATGTCCTAATGTTTGGCTAAACGAGGTGGCAGTCCGTTACTTTTCTTTCTTTTGGGGGCAAGAGAGGAATGTCATTTTTGGGGTGATATCTTTCTCAGTTGGTTCGTTGGTTCCTTGGCACACAGCAGAAAATACACTAACGTCGATGACTTGTCACACGGTCTATTATCCTTTTTTGGGGGACTATCGCTTCGTCATAACGGTGACGATGTGTTTTCCAAAATCGCCAAAGAATCCTCCTCTTTTGTGGCTTCTCTTTTTCTTTGGACGAGTGTGTCTTTTCTAGGGGTGACGTCTATGTTTGACTAAGCGTTTTTTCGGATGACGAAACTGTCTTTCACTTTTCCTTTCTGGACAGAAGAACGACAATGAGGAGACATGCATCCTTTTATCTTATTGTTTCTTTAGGAAGTTGTTCTCTACCTTTGTGGCGAAATTATCGACTAACTTATCCATATTAATGTAAAATCCTCCCCTTTGGTGGCTTCTCCTTTTATCTTTGGACGAATGTGTCTTTTCAGAGGGTGACGTCGATGTTTGGCAAAGCGCTTTTAAGGATGACGTGACTGTCATTTTCGTTTTGGTTTTCCTTTTTGGACCGAAGAAGGAACACGATGGTAACGGTGTATACATATTTGGGCGTTTATCAGCACAAAATCACTGATCCGTATTGTTTGCCTCAGGTCTTTTTATACTGGAATGCGTTGCCACTGATTGTCTTTACGTCGTATCAACTTGATGACAGGCAACACACGTCGTGGAGGAGTTCGCCACGGACTAAAGCGGGACAGTTCTTGCTTGGGAAATCCAGTAAACTCTGTAACAGACCCGTTCTCTCTTGGACTTTGATTTTGGGGGCAGGTACTTTGTGAGCAGCGGCCACTGCCGCTAAAGAGGAAGAGGGTGTCACCGCTGGAGGAGAAGTTTTTGGGGACGCTCTCTTGCGGGTAGAAACTGTTTTCTGTGGACTTTTTCTTTTTCTGAGGCTGTGACCTGGTCTTGACACCGTTGCTCTTTTTCTTTTTCTACTGGGTACGTTTTGGCGTGGCTTTTTTCTTGGGGACGACTTTGGGAGCATTAGGATCCCATTTTAAGAGGGAACGAATGACGACACCTCCTAGAGAACCGCTTCCTCCAGGTTTCAAAATGATTTGTTTTTTGGTTTGAGTGTCAATGCGAGGATCGGCTAGCTGCGTCAAAGTGACTTTGTTTCTCTCAAAAAAAACGTTTGGTTTGATGTGGAATCTAAATGATGCCTTGCAGTAATTGACGTGCTGTCACCGTAAACCATCGTAAGACTTCTTTGAGACTAGCTTCTAAGACACGAGCACGTATTTGTGGATTTTTTTTTGCGACTGATACCGTACAAGGCACGAATCAATTTCATGCGAAGATGAGACTGAAGGGTCGTCATGTTGACGATTTGTGAGACAGAGGCAAAGTGACCGAGGTTTTTATAGACTTTCTTTTTGTGATTGTGATTAAGTCGACGATGGGGACGTGTACACCACAGGCCCTCCGTCTTGGCACCAGTGGTGAAACAGATGGGTACGAACTCGCAAATAATCGGGAGTGGTGGGTTTTAAATCCACGAGTAAATAAACGTGTGGGGTTTGAGTGGCATCGTCGTACGCATGAGTCAGCCAAGCGTTCCTACCTCTTTGGCTAAGACTTGTACTTGCAAATTTATTTCTAGGGCTTTTAAACAACACCACGTAATGAGCATTGAGACTGATGGTACGATGGGTTTTACTTTGTTGAAACAAATTTTGGGTGATGTAAATGACACTGACATTACGATGATGCCATTTGCGCGTAAACCAGAGTTTTATATCTTCTTCGTCTTCTCCTAACATGTCGTCAAAAATAACCAAATGAGTTTGACTAGGGCCAGACACGATCCAGTCGTCCTCGTCAGGAATGCCTTCCACAAAGACGATGGAATCGCCTTGACTTTCTCGCAGAAGACTGTACGCCGATTGCCACTCTTTGTAACACCACACGATTCGTTGAGATGGACGATCGATCAAATGATGTTTATGTTCGATCAAACGTTTGAAAAATTCGGTTTTGCCTGAACCGCTAGGTCCGCAATGATCATGTTAAAGGGATGGCGAAGATACAAGGCCTCCCAACTAGTCCGATCTACGTGTTCGTCAATGACTTTCACAGTGGAGGAAGAGGGAGCAGAGACAGTAGAGGATGCCATAGTAGTGTAAGAAATGTCACTTTTGACACGAAGACAGACAAGACGAGAGTTTTTATACTTTTTTCAGGACACGTTTATTGTCATTTTTAATTGTGAACAACACGAAAGACAAAAATACATAAAAGCCAAATGGTTAAGTACATGAATAAAAGACACATTAAAACGATCATAGTGGAATATAAACAAGTCTCTGTTCAACATTTGTGGTGATCAAGAGGTGAAATCGTAGGGGTAGTGTGTAATGTTCTTAGAGTCTCTACACTCCTTGGCACAGTCACACAAGAGTCCTCCTGGAATAGCCTTTCGGGGATGTCGATCACGGTTCTGTCCTGAAGAGAGTGGTTTTCCTCGGTCACGACTTATTCGTCTTCTTCTTCTGGCACTATCACTAACACTGGTTTAAAAGTTATTTTTTTTCAATGAACGTTTTAAATTTTTAGGATTACAAATCTTGGGCATAGTGTGCCACTTCTTTTGTCCAAGCCTCAAAACCCCAATTTTTCCAGTCACGTACATCTTTCCAGTGAGAGTGTAAGTCACAAGCTACACATACGTCGTCGTACACATCTTCAGTGCCTAAAAGTTGACAAATCTTATTTTCCCGTAGAGGTTGAGAAGTATCAAGATGAAAGCGCAAAGCTTTGAGCAGAATGAGTCTCTCGTGTACATTTAAAGGGACCACTTTCATGTTTTGGGTGGTATGTACTGTTGGTAAAGTGTCCACAAGGAATCGACTGGTAAACGAAATCCCAGAAAGCAAGTCACTAAGACACACACTACACGACGACCGCAATTCAATGGACACAGTTCTCGTAATAGGTGTTGATAATCCTCCACTGTTTGAGTAGTGTCATTGATTTCCTTCCACGGAATCTATTGTATCATGAATGATAAAAGTCGTGGCATGGTAGTCCGTTTTTATACCCTCTGAGGTGTAAGGTAATAAGTGTACTTTTTGAACAGCCTCGATTTTAATTTTAGTACCGTACCAAAAACGTTTAGTCACTAACTCACACACCACACGTCGCACAGAAGTTTCCTCTTGAACTAGAAAGAATTGTTCTTGGAAAGATTTGTTGTAATCCTCTAACTCGTCCGTTGGAATTCGGTGTATTAGGATCACCTTGTAAGTTGAATGAGTAGCATCCAAAAATGTATGAATTTCACGCGATTCATCAATGTCTGACCACTGGAACACTTTCAGAATCACTCCTCTTATAACATTCAGATACCAGTGGTTCAAACATCGGTGACGTAACGGATGCAATGGTTCTTTGCGTTTCACTTGTATTTTGACGAACTCCCGGTAAATGCGTTCTCTCAACTCCACAGGCAAATCACAAATGTTCTCTTGTAAAGTATCCATGACCATGTCAATCAAGCACTTCTCCTAGAGTGAAAGTAACGGACAATGTGAGTTATTTCTGACTACTGACATTCCAGGAAACGGTCGAGAATGTCATTAAAATCTTGTAATGTAAATGGTCTAAAGCGGAATATTAGGAAGAATGCACCCTTGATCCAGAGAAATTTAACTTGTTTGTTGACTTTTGTCAATTTCCTCTTGTGAATTTCTCGACACAAAAGTTCCTCAGTCACTAATTGAGATTTGGCTTTGGTAAGTCCCACCCAAATGTCCTTGTAGATCTTCTCTTGCAATTCGTTTGGTAATATTTGAAGATTTTTTTTTCCAATGGGGTTTAAATATTTGTCTAGGGGCTGTCCAATGTTTGACTCCTAGCCACGTAGCTGGTTTCTTACACGACATGTTATGCCCACTTCAATGACGAGGTCCCACTAAAGGCAGGTAGTGACAATCTGGAGACCATCGAGCATGTTCCAGGTAAGCGCAATCTTTCTTCTCCCACTCGGGAAGTGACTCACCACAACTGAAGCACTTGACTTTATCCCCTTCGCCCAAGTAGATAATTCCGGCTCTAGCTAATTCTTCGGGGGTAGGTCCTCCCAGATATTTTGGCCATTTTCCTCGGACGGTTTGGATCCGACTTTCAAAATCGCAATATTCAGGCAAGCGCACAGGGAACGAATATTCGTCTTTCACAGGTTCATTTCGATGAGGGTACGGTGAAATATGCAGGAGTGTACTCAGTTTTGCATGACATCCGTAGGGTGGTAGCGGAATGGTTTCATAATGATGACATCCAACATGAAAACCAGTAAAGTGAAAAGGTGTACGAGAACGAGTGGCATCACTTTCTCATCCGTCAGGTTTGACACCCATGTTAGGTATGGTAGTAGTAGTTATAGCAAAGTTCCCATGATGATGTGGTACTGAATCGCTAAGGTCATAGCGTACGGCATCCCTGCCATCGAAAGGCACAGCATCGCACTCGAGTTTGCTGTAGCTTGATACTTGCTATTTGAAAGGATTCATCTTTCTCGCTTGGCAATGGTAGTCACAATAAACTATCGGTCTTGGACGTTGTCCCTTTTTATATGCTGACCAATATCGGCGTGACCGTACGGTAAAGTGAAGTGATTGGGAAGCCGTACTCGCTTCTGGTACACGATTTGATAGACTTTTTCCAAGGGCCGGCTAAAGATTTGGTGTGTGGGTAAACGTACAATCTTGTCTGGTTCGTGGGTGGTCACTTTAAAATTTCCATCCTTTCCATAGTGAAAGGCTTCTTTCAAGAACCCAAAGGTGACCACTTGACTGTTGCGATAATTGAGAGTGAATAAAAACATATTATTGTGTGTGTATTTGTTTGTTTGTGTGCGTGCTGGTGCGTTTGTTGGTGTGTATATTTGTGTGTTTTTAACCGAACGTCTACGTTCATTGGTGTGTGTGTGTGTGTGTATTTATGTGTTTGTATGCGTGCTCGTACGTTTGTTGGTGTGTATATTTGTGTGTGTTGCTGTGCGCACGTACCTAAGTGGATAGTATATAATGGGTTATTTTATTAGGTTCTGAGTGGATAGTTGATATGAGGTTTTTTCTTGCCCTTCTGTGTGGATAGTAGATATTGGTGTTTTTATTCTTCCTCCCCATCTGTGTGAATGGTGTGGTGTGTGTGTTTTATGCGTTCGCGTCCGTTTTTGTGGATAGTAGGTATGGTGTGTTTTATGCGTTCTCATTCGTTTGTGTGGATAGTGTATATGTGTATGTTTTATGCATTCTCATTCGTTCGTGAGGATAGTAAATATGGTATCTTTTATGCATTCTCGTTCGTTTGTGTGGATAGTAAGTATTGTGTGTTTTATGCATTCTCGTCCGTTGGTGTGGATAATATATAGGTGTGTTTCATGCATTCTCGTCCGTTGGTGTGGATAGTATATATGGTGTGTTTTATACATTCGCGTACGTTGATGTGGATAGTAAACATTGTGTGTTTTATGCATTCTCATTCGTTGGTGTTGATAGTATATATGTGTGTTTTATGCATTCTCGTTCGTTGGTGTGGATAGTATAGTGTGTATGTTTTATGCTTTCGCGTTCGTTGGTATGGACAGTAGATATGGTGTGTTTTATGCATTCTCATTCGTTGGTGTGGATAGTATATAGGTGTGTTTTATGCATTCTCGTCCGTTGGTGTGGATAGTATAGTGTTTATGTTTTATGCATTCTCATTCGTTGGTGTGGAGTGTATATATGTGTGTTTCATGCATTCGCGTCCGTTGGTGTGGATAGTATATAGGTGTGTTTTATTCATTCTCGTCCGTTGGTGTGGATAGTATATAGGTGTGTTTTATGCATTCGTGTCCGTTGGTGTGGATTGTAGATATGGCGTGTTTTATGCATTCTCATTCGTTGGTGTGAAGTGTATATATGTGTGTTTCATGCATTCGCGTACGTTCGTGTGGATAGTATATAGGTGTGTTTTATGCATTCGCGTTCATTGGTGTGGATAGTAGGTATGGTGTGTTTTATGCATTCGCGTTCATTGGTGTGGATAGTAGGTATGGTGTATTTTATGCATTCGTGACAAAGACCCTTTTCAGGGCCACTCCACTGCCTCGAAAAGATTTATTCTTTCTTGCCTAAAAAACTTTTTTTAGTTGTTGTATAATTTATGTTTAACTCACAAAAACATCATTCTCTGTTGCAAGTGTCCAGTACCGTGACGTCATCCTACCTGTTCCATTCCTATTGTTCCCATACAAAATTCTCATTGACGCTATAGTGTCCCAGGGTGTGGCATTTGACGCTATAAATCTTGACGCTATAGTACAAAGTAGGGTCCCGTAATGCTAATTCCCATTGACGCTATAAATCTTGACGCTATAGTAGAAAAAGTAGGGTCCCGTAATGCTAATTCCCATTGACGCTATAGTATCCCTTATTTTAATCTTTTATTTACAATTTTTCAGTTTCCGCGAAGGTTGGTATGAGTTTAAATAATTTCAGTACTACTTTAAGTCTTGGTAACATTTTTAAAATTTATCTATGGATTATTTTCAGTCTCCGCTAAAGTCCGGTACAATTTCAGAATTTAGTGCTACACTTTGTCTTTGCCATTTCTGAAAACCAAAACATCTGGCTAGTTATCAGTTTCCATTCAAGTCCGCTAAATTTTTCGGAAATTTAGTGCAATATTTTAAGTCACCGTAATCTGACTACAATCTTCCAGAGTTTTTCTCAGTCTCCACTAGAGTTTGGGACATTTTGGTAATCTTAGTACTACTTTTAGACTAAACAAATATAATTTAATCTTCTGTGATATGTTCAGTTTACGTTAAATTCTGGGACAATTTTTTACTTTTAGCCACAGTCATTTGAATATTAATGTTCCAGATTTTCTCAGTCTCCACTGTAGTCCGGGACAATGTCGTAATTTTTAGTACTACTTTTAGTCTAAACCAATGTAACCTAATGTTCAGGGACATGTTTAGTCTCCGTTAAATTCTGGGACAATTTCGTAATTTTAGCGTTACTTTTAGTCACATCCTTTTGGCATTGGTCTTTTCCTTGATTATAACTATCTATAGCATCGTTACAATTATGCAAATTTATGAACACTGCCAACATAATTTCAGGTCTAGGTAATGCTTTATATATAAAACTCGGGCTTGTATTAGTATATGTCTGTCTCTGTCTCTATTGTGTTTGTCTCTACCTAGAGTGGTAGCCACGCGTATTCAGGTCAGCCCTTTGCTACATTGTTACCTATCTCCAGTACCATGACATCACCCTACCTGTTCCATTCTTATTGTCGCTATACAAAATTCCCATTGTCCGTATACAGGCCCAGGGTGTGCTAGTCGCTATACAAAATTCCAATTGTCCGTAAACTGCCCCAGGGTGATATTTTGTCCGTATAAATCTTGTCCGTATATTCGATTTTGGGGTCCCGTAATGCTAATTCCCATTGTCCGTAAACTACCCCACTACACTACTTGTGGGTCTCGGATTTTAGTATTCCCGATAAATAAACCTGTTTTACCTGATGCTAAACACAATTTTTATTATAATTTTAGTAACGGACTTGATATGTTTACAACTTAGAATCTGCTAGAAATGAACTTTGGACTTACATCCTTGCTCTACTTTTGTGTTTCAGTTTTTATATAATCTTGTTTACTTGAAAATATTGGACCGCTCCGGTGGCATAAGTGGTTAGAGCGTCCTCCTCGGATGCGCGAGGTCGAGGGTTCGAACCGACATAGGAGCGACATAACTCAAATTGTTAAAGTTACGCTAACAAATCCAAAACACACACACACACACACACACACACACACACACACACACAGATTATTTTTCTCTGGAATTACTGAGTGCTCAATATCATTCTTGGTCAGAAACATTGGAATTAGAGTGAATTCAGACAAGGACATCCTGGATTATATTACTGTGATTAATTGGAAGAAAGTTGGAACATCATCACACTTAAGACTATTGGCACATAATCACATTCGAGACTATATGCACATCAACGCATTGAACGTTGGATCTTCTTGGGAGTTTAATTCTAACTTTATTCATTAGGACTGGTGATATAACTTTTTGGACTGTTTAGGATCTAATTCGCCATATTGTAAGTCCTTTTTAAATTTTCGCTTTGTTTTCTAGAGAAGCAAATTATTTGTTAAATTTTATAAAACTTGTTGCTTTTCGCTCTTTTTTATTACTTAGGTTAAGACCATAGAATCGTAATAATATCAATGTATCCATTTTGCCCAGTAGTCATTTAGATGGCCAAGAGAAATCCATTTAAAATATTTCATAACATCTTTTACATACTGTTAATCCTCATCTTTAATTCTTGGTTTGGTTAGGTTTGAATAAAAATGTATTTGTGGGTGGCAATGTATCGTTTAAACTTTGTACTAACTTTAACTAAGGTGGTGTAGTGATTGATTCATAAACTGATAGCTATCTAGGAATACTACTGTTCTTTTTGCAGTAATTTTTCTCATATCCACCAATTATAAATTTCTCACTAAATTAGAAATACCTTATATATATATATCATATATATATATATATATATATATATATATATATATATATATATATATATATATATATATACTTTATATATATATATATATATATATCATCATCATCATCATCATCATCATTATGAATAGTATTAACACAGATTATGAATGAACAATGGAACAAATTTTTGATATGTATAAATGAAAGTATGACTTCGTACCAGAGTGAAGACATTACAGGTGTATTTGAGGGAAAGGATCTCTTTGTACAAACACGAAGAGGCATTCCATTCACAGATCAGATGCACTGAAGTATCTTATCGATCCCCCAAGGTGTAGATAGGGTTGACATGTTGGAACCTTGGCTAACTAAGATGTTACTAAACGAGTGGTCTAAAGTGCTCTCCGTTACGGATCACTGCCATCTCACCTCTCTCTGCTTGGGTTCGAGTCTAGGATTCGGCGAATGTGGATATGTGAGAAAGCTTGCCAGTAGCTTCTCGTGGGTCGGTGGTTCTTTCCGGGGATTTCCCGGTTTCTTCCTCCACCATTAATGCTGGCCGCCATGTATAGCCTATTGTGTGCTGAAAAATGGCGTTAAGCCCCACAACAACAACAACAACAACAACTAAACGAGTCTTGTAGATTATTGTTTCATTCTCAGTTTGTTTCACTTCAAATTTCTAATAGATCCACACGTATCAAAATCCTTTTTAAGACTGTTGTAATTTATTTCAGATTTTGGTGCTTCTGCACTAGGTCAATTTTGTGATAATATTGTGATAATCCTATTTTAGCTTCACCAGCAATTCGTGCTACTGTAGTAATAAAACTTCTAGGCTTGTTAGCAATTGGAGCTGTATCAGACCCGTTAGGTTACATCCAAAGCCTGGTTTGATTGCGTAAACCAGATCTTAGTTGTGAATTTTTTCTGCAGAATCTCTCATAGATTGGTTGACTTTATTTACTTGTGTTATTGGTGTTTCTTTGCGGACGTGCAGTCAAAACCTGGTTTGATTGGGCCAAGCCAGATTTAAGATGTGAATATGTTTTCAAAATTTCAAATATAGAAGTCAGGTTCCTTGTACATATACAGTGGCGTCACTAGGGTTGGTGTCACCCAGTGCGGTAACTCATGGTGTCACCCCCATGGACCTCCTTGCTGCACAAAAATTTAAAATATTTTTATAGACAGTCATTTTAGTGTCACCCCCTCCGATGGTGTCACCAGGTGCGGTCCGCATCCCCCGCACCCGATTAGTGACGCCACTGCACATATATTAAGGGTTTTGATTTCCTCGTTGGACAAATGTATTGCCAAATGAACACAATCCATGTCAAGACAGCGTGGCCTTGCCCAACATAAACCAACCATTTCCCACGGATCGATTGATGACAATACGGTATAAAGTGTTCTCAAGTTTAAGGCGTAAGGCACATTATTACACATATTATGATGTTGCTTTAATGAGGGGTAAACAAGGAAGAAAACATATTTGTATCGTATTTCTAAGGTTCACTAGCATTAATTATTAGCGCTGCGCATTTCCTTGTAAACAGAATGGGACGTTAGGACCGCCCTTCGCAAGAACTGTAGATATGGTCAGTCGAGGGGGAGAGGGGCGGCAAAAAAACCCATACACATACACAAGAGTACCGTCATTTTTCGACTGAAATGGCCATCGTTTTATTCTTGCGCTCATTTATTGGGTATTATCCAAACTTTGAGTAAGCAGACACACAGACTTTTACTTTGGTGCCCTTTCGAGGAAAGTTAAGGCCCTTTTGAAATTTTGGAAATACCCTCCCCTCAAACACTTGACCTGATCCGGCCGTGCTATATGAAGTATATCAACTCGATGTTTTTAATAATAGCCTAAATGACGCCAGACATGGTTTGCAGAGGGTAACTATTCCATAGAAGATACAATATGCATTCCTGGACATTCAAAATGTAATGTTTGCTAGAGCAGCATTTCATTACATTTATTAAAGCTGTAGGTCTACTCATGCGTTCACTATCTGGGTCAACCAGGATTCTCGTAATATTACTGAAGACAAAGTTTTGTTTATTTTATATCTTAGATTATTTGAGGTAAATGGCAAGACCTCAAAATATAGTTCTTTGTTGCATTATCGAAGGCATATTCTCGTCCAGTTGGTAAAATATTCACTAGTTTGTTAATTTATAGTCCTGTATTAACGATACACATGGGTGGAATCGTATCTACCAATATGTACGTGCCTGCATATCTATCTATCTCTCTATCTCTCTATCTCTATCAATCTATCTATCTCTATGTCTATCTGTCTCTATCTATCTCTCTCTCTATATCTCTCTCTATCTATCTCTATCTCTCTCTATCTCTCTTTCTATCTCTCTCTATCTCCTTTTCTATCTATCTCTATCTCTCTATATCTCTCTATCCCTATCTCTCTACCTCTCTCTATCTCTATCTCTCCATCTCCCTCTATCTCTCTATCTCTCTCCATCTCTATCTATCTCTCTATCTCTATCTCTCCCTTTATCTCTCTCTATCTCTCTCTATATCTCTCTATCTCTCTCTCTCTATCTCTATC